>JAUZND010000716.1:0-13957 GCA_034780555.1 Coelogynopora nodosa | reverse complement strand
CATCATTATAATTATGCTCTGTCTGTCCGTAAGACGACCGACAATAACTATTATATTTACATTAGTAACAGGAGTATATCACTCTCCATGTATCCCCCTCACATCGATCACAGAAAATATCGAATATGTAATGTTTGGATTTCGTTTACGTATTTTTTATTTAGAATTGAGCAAACTACGCAATTTAGTCAAACGAATTGAACCTGTTATTACAGTTCATGAGCGGATCGAGTGTTTAAAAGTAAATTAGAATATGTGTGAAAGTGAATTGTTTTTACTTTTTTTTAAATATTGAATCTATTTTATTTGTGTAAAGATTGCATAATTAAATGAACAATAATTTGTGTAAGAGGAGGGATGATTATCTTGTCCCGATCATGGTTTGGTCTCACTTCGGAGTGGGCTGACTTCAGATAAATTACTTTAGTACCATAATAAAAAAATATAATGTAAATGTTGTATATTTGTATAATTTAAATTTGGAGGAAACTCGGAAAGACACATGAACTAATCATCTTTACATCACATGCTTTTCTCCCTGGCACGATTATATTAAAAACGTTTAAATATAATGATAAATTATTTTATAATAAATAAAAATATATATTTTATGACAATCGGACATTCAAAAAAAAACTTAAAAGCCAAATAAATTATCATTACAACAAAATATAGTTAAATATTATATAAAACAAAATACAGTTAAATATTATATAAAACAAAATAAAGTTTAATATTATATAAAACAAAATATAGTTACAAATAAATGTTCTATTTCTGCCTGTGTATATTAAATTAATAATATGTAAAGTCATGTAATATTATAATTAAATACACGAGCTACAGATGCAATAATAAAGTACGTATCTTTTTTTAAATTATTATTTTACACATTTTCATAACAATAAAAAATTGATTTAGCGCTATAAATATTGATAATCAGAAAAACTGACCTGTAAATTTATATTTGCATTCTTACTAATGAGTATGCTTGCTATATTCTCATATCCTTTGAAAGCTGCTATATATAAGGCTGTCTGGCCTTTGAAATTTCGAACATCTTTTAGAGCTCCTTTGGATAATAATAATCTGACAGCTTCTACTGCGTTAAATGTTGCCGCCACATGAAGGGGATAGTATCCATTCTTGTCAAAAATTGTGTAATCTGCATAACTAGATAATAAAAATTCAATGACATCGGTGTTTCCGTTTACGCATGCTATGTGTAAAGGAGTACTATTATCGTGATCTACAACATTTACATTTGCTCCATGGGAAAACAATAATTTGACAGCGCTTATGTTATTTTTGAATACCGCAACATGAAGTGGACAGCGTCCTTTGTAGTCGCTAATAGTGTAATCAGCATGATTATCTAAAAGTATTCTGATAACATCAGTGTTACCGCGATAACACGCCAGGAATAAAGGAGTATTATTCTTGTATTTGCTTAATGCATTTACATCAGCTCCATTGGACAACAATAATTCAACAGGTATTATGTTATTTTCTATTACCGCAACATGAAGTGGACAGCATCCATTGTTGTCACTAATAGTGTAATCAGCATGATTATCTAAAAGTATTTTGATAACATCAGTGTTACCGCGATAACACGCTATGTGTAAAGGAGTGTTCTTGTCATTGTCTAATATGTTTACATCAGCTCCATTGGACAGCAATAATTTGACAGCGGTTGTGTTTTTTTTGATTACCGCAATATGAAGTGGACAGTATCCATTGTTGTCACTAACAGTGTAATCAGCATGATTATCTAAAAGTATTTTGATAACATCGGTGTAACCGCTACCGCACGCCATGTGTAAAGGATTGTTCCTATTATTGTCTAATGTGTTTACATCTGCTCCATTGGACAACAATAATATGACAGGTATTATGTTAATTTTGATTACCGCAACATGAAGGGGACACCATCCATTGTTGTCACTAATAGTGTGATCAGCATTATTATCTAAAAGTATTTTGACAACATCTGTGTTACCTTGTACGCACGCAATGAATAAAGGAGTTATCCCTCCTCGCAGTAATACATTTACATCTGCTCCTTTGGATAACAATAATTTAACAGGTTTTATGTTATTTTTGAATACCGCAACATGAAGTGGACAGAATCCATTGTTGTTACTAATAGAGTGATCAGCATGATTATCTAAAAGTATTTTGATAACATCGGTGTAACCGCGATCGCACGCCAGGTGTAAAGGAGTGTTCTTGTCATTGTCTAATGTGTTTACATCAGCTCCATTGGACAACAATAATTTGACAGCGGTTGTGTTATTTTCTAATACCGCAGCATGAAGTGGACAGCATCCATTGTTGTCACTAATAGTGTAATCAGCATGATTATCTAAAAGTATTTTGACAACATCAGTGTTACCGCGACAGCACGCCATGTGTAAAGGAGTGTTCTTGTCATTGTCTAATATGTTTACATAAGCTCCATTGGACAACAATAATTTGACAGCGGTTGTGTTATTTTTTATTACCGCAAGGTGAAGTGGACACCATCCATTGTTGTCACTAATAGTGTAATCAGCATGATTATCTAAAAGTATTTTGATAACATCGGTGTAACCGCGATCGCACGCCAGGTGTAAAGGAGTGTTATTGTCATTGTCTAATATGTTTACATAAGCTCCATTGGACAACAATAATATGACAGGTATTATGTTATTTTTGATTACCGCAACATGAAGTGGACAGCGTCCATTGTTGTCCCTAATAGTGTAATCAGCATGATTATCTAAAAGTATTCTGATAACACCAGTGTAACCGCGAACGCACGCCAGGTGTAAAGGAGTGTTCTTGTCATTGTCTAATGTGTTTACATCAACTCCATTGGACAACAATAATTTGACAGCGGTTGTGTTATTTTTGATTACCGCAACATGAAGGGGACACCATCCATTGTTGTCACTAATAGTGTGATCAGCATGCTTATCTAAAAGTATTCTGATAACATCATTGTTACCGCGATAACACGCCAGGTGTAAAGGAGTGTTCTTGTCATTGTCTAATATGTTTACATCAGCTCCATTGGACGATAATAATTCGACTGCGCCTATGTCATTGATTTCTTCAATATGAAGGGGATGATGTTCTGCTTGGCAATATGGGAACAGCACCATTATTTTACTAATATTTTGACCCATTTTTTATATCCTCTTTGCTAGATTTTTGCATCGTTTCAGTTGAGTTTAACTGCAAAAAGAGGGAAACATAATTTAAAACAATACATATTTATGCATCTATCTATAAAATAAAACATTTATTAATGTCTGAATTGCTGAACCCTGGATGTATATTTACATTGTGGTCCTGGTCAAATTTATTCAACAGCATAATACATTACGATAACATTGCAAGTAGTACAATACAAACATCACAGTACCTGAATTGTGTTTTCAAAAGTCAACGAAAAAAGTGGCACTCCTACATCGTGTGCCATCAATTTTCAGTGGGACGTGACATATATTTATTGGGATCGGATCTTAATGGGAAGTTTTTTTAACGTATTTTTAGGTGTGACATATAATTTAGAATTTTACAGAATAATTTTGATATAAAAGATATCCAGAAAGTATTCTTCGTATATTTACTAGCTTACTGTAAGTTGCATTTAATTTTAAAACATGGAAGAGTTATAGAATTTAATCGTTGTAGAAGTACTGGTATTTAATACATTTAGTTTCATACAGTAACATTTCAGTAACAAAGAATCTTCCTGAATGTATGGCTATTTCATAAATATAAATAGATAATGAATAAATAATAATACATTAAACAAATATATAATTGAATAGGAATAGATATTTTTGTATAATTTATTTCCAACTCATGCAAAACGAACAGAGAAAGATTTTAAACTGTCCAATAACATTGTTATATATAGTTTTAATTTTTGCCCTGCAATTTTATCCCTATAAATATATTAATAAAAAATTAAAATTGAAAAAATAAAGTAATTTCTGAAAATTACTTCAAAAGTGTTTGTTAAGAATTTAGCGAAATTTTTTTAGCGAAAATTTTACAAAGTATGTAAAATAATTATTGACTCTATACGCGAGTTATTTGAGATAATTAAACAATTAGTTTGATATTTACACGAAATATTTCCAATAAATATAAATTTAGTATAAGTTTATTGTTACAATTTCATTAAAATGAGATTATCATGAAGGCAAAACATTTCAATAATAGTTATAATAATGTAAAATATGAGTGATAAAAATAACACATAATTGAATGTAAACCATACATATAAGTAGTATGAAAATGTAGACTTCTGGATCATGACCCTTACCCCTTTACCCTTCTACCCCCAAATTTTATATTTTATACATGGTGCAGGGCCGCAAAAGTGGTCCAAAAATACGTGTTTTTACTTATAACTGTTTAAAGCTTAGATGAATATAATTGTTTTTTAATGTGTTTGTGACCATGGCAGGTCTAGTACAGTAGTTTATCATTTCGCAAAAGTGGTTCAAAATACGTACATTTTGCCTATTTCTTCATTTATAATTATCCGATTGAATAAAAAGTCACTTCGGTGCAGGCAAATGTATATGACAAATTAAATGTACATAAAGAAAATCAACGTAGCAAGATATTTAAAAAAATTCACTTTAAAATTTAGCCTATAATAATGAGCTTATGTAATCATGTGCTCAAATTTAACCTCTACACTTTTCTAAATAATTTCATCATTCAATTACTTAAATCGATATGAAATTATGCAGTTACATTTTCAGCTATCGTAGCGAATGACGGTCTTTTTTTCGTACACTGACATTTTCCGTAAGCCATATATGTTTTGAATTGTGACCCATTGCGATGCTGTGACAATTCTGGATATATCATTTTTAACCTGTTTGTTTTATTAATATTATCATTATTTGTTAAAATTATATATTATTCGTATGTATGTATGTACTATGTATTGTACATAGATATGAATGCAAAAACTTTTATATTTTATTAAACTGAAACATATCAGTAGATTGGATAAAATAATAACATATAAGAACACAGAAAAACTTCATTGCAAATCTTTTGAAACAAAACTTTACATTAATATATATTTTACATATTATGAAAGAATTTTGAATTCTATTAAATATTTTGGAAGCATTTTGAATGCAATTAAATGTAAAAAAATACTTATCTTCACTAATATCACTCAGTGAGTTATTAATTGAGTCCAAAGCACCAAACACTATGTTGTAAAAAATAAACCAAAATCGTTTTATACTTTTGTGTAGAACTGAATTATATTTGGCGAAGGGAGAATCTTCCTGAATTTGTTTAACCTCGGCTTCCATTCATTCCTTTGCATCGTTATTTTTTATATGTTTAAATAGTTAAATATATTTAATAATTTTGTTTTGTACTTTGTGTTTCATATCTTTCAAAGTTCATTTCTCCTGTATGTTTTCCTGTATTCCTCCAGAATTGTAGCCAGAAGTGTTGATTATTTATATTTCGCTTCGCCCTCCATCGATATTATTAATGTTTTTTTCTGCTGTGATTGTATTGATTTCTTGTCGGTCATTCAATTATTTAAGTAAATATTAAATTAAGATACATAACTTTAGTTGGTATTTTGCAGTGACTTTTGCGTTCTATATTGCATTAATTATTTCTATTTCATATTATACGTAAATTTTCACGAATTATTATGCAGTTTTATCATTTTCTGTGTTTTCTATTCGTTTAAATGGTCGCCACTTGGATAATTTACATTATATTTTACATTAACTTATATGTTAGACACATTTGATTTGATTTTTAATATTTAAAATGTCATTTTGTGATACTAGGGGATTACTCAATAGTACACTTTGAATAATATTCAATTATTTATATTTTAAAATATCGTTTCGAACAAAAATAAGTATTATGGGTTTTCTGAAAAATTAATTTGTTTCATGTTATTTACATTAGTCATATAAATTAATTATCACCAAAGTATCATGAAATTCAACCATTATGCATGTGTTTTAAAATGATTACGATGGTACCGACTTGTTTCATTTACAATATATTGAATATATTCTCACATTTTAGACATACTTTATTTTATATGTTGCGTTCAGAATGTTCTTTTGTAATACTATTTGGTTATACAAAACGTACAATTTGAATAATATTCAATTATATCATATTTTTAAATGTTATTTCGCCTAACAACAAATTTAACGTTCTTCTGATTAATAGCAATTGTTGTTTTAAAGTTTAGATGGTCTCTTGCAGTGTAGCTTTCGTTCTATATTATCTATTATAATATTTCTAATTGGTCACATAAGTGAATTTTGACCAAATTATTATGAAATGAAATTATTGTGTGTTTAAATAATTTCAATGGTCAGCCAGTTGGTTTATTTATAACATATGTTACTCTCTTTTCATTTAGTAAATTGAACATTGAAATAAGGTAGTGAATTGCAGAGTGTAAATAATAGCGAGCGATTACGTAAGTTCATTACTATAGGCTAAATTGCAAAGTGATTTTTTTCACATATGTTGCTACATTGGTTAGAGGGGTCAAGGGTTTAGGGGGTAGGGTAGTTAGGGGAAGGTGGTGGTACTGGGTTAGGGGAGGGGTAGGGGGTGATGTGTCATGAGCCAGAAATCTACCTGCCTATACTACTCGTATATATGTCAACATATTGCTCTATAATATTGGTAAAGCCATACTGTTCAGGTGTACGCAATGTTGTCAACGTTAATAGTTTCTGATGCAGATTGCGAATAATGCATTTAGTGCTTGGACTGATATTGCATCAGAATAAAATGCAGAATAAAATAATGCAGAATAAATAAAATGCAGAATAAAATGCAACGTCTTTTTTAAACAATATAGTGTAATTTTTGAGCCAATGTATGTTTATATTATGTAAGTTACCTATTTGGATGTCTGAGTCACCTATTTCAACGACTATATTTAATATCAATATTATTGATACCAAAGACCCTAAAACTTTTCAATATCCTTGCTTTTATGTAACATTATCGATGTATCTATTTAAAGAAAACACTGCATCATTTGTTCAATCGTACATAAGCAATCTGACAAGACCAACATAACTCCAGTATTGATAATAAATGGCCTAGAATGTCCAGTATGCCTACATACAATTTCATAATTCAATCCGAGCTCAGTTGTAATCAAAGTCCCATTTTGAATTATATTTGAAAGTCTTCGAAACAATTATTACAATTACAACTATTACAATGCGGAAAAGTAAAAATGTTTAAAAGCCGCATAAGCCACCAAATATATTTGTTCAAATAGGAAAAGTATCATGATCTATACAGGAACTATAGATCAAAAAATGGTGGAAGAATGTTCAATATTATAAATTCTACGGATTAAGCTGGAATAAATGTGCCACATCGATGCTCATTTTGTGATGATGAATGGATTAAAATGCAAAAATGAGCAGAAACATATACCTTATTTTTGGCACCAGTTTAGGCACCATTTTAGGCGCATTAATAATTGTATATAATATTTTTTGTTTGTAATCATTTAAAATATAAAAAATCACTATATTATAATTGTAAAATGGAAAAGTAGGAAAACTTACAACATTATCCAAAAGTTATTTTTTCAAAAAATCTGATTTAATAAAGTGAGTGGTTGAATCTGGTGATATGGAGACAATTGGTTTTTAAAAAAGTCTGAAATATTAACAAAAGCAATATATATATATATAATCAAATTATCGATAAATATATCGAATTGTCATATAAAAAGACGTATTAATCATCAATATTTTTTTTTTTAATCATGAGAGATATACATATATGACATTAACCGTGTTATTTAAAAATGGAATTATCAAAAAATGATTAAAATCGCTGATATCATATATATAAACTTAATGTACAATATTATTGAATTACAACGGTGAGTATTGTGTTATGACTTACATTTAATAAAATATTCATAACAATAAGCAAACAATTATAATGTAAAAGTAATCAACAGACTCTTTAAAAACTACACCGAAAGTCTAACGCATAATTCGGACTTTTGTATTTCAATTTAAATTATATATTCATACCACACTCAGACTTGCCGTGAATGAAAGAACAGTAACAAAAAAGTTAATAAACTAATTACTAATCTCAATTACGTATTTAGTTAAATCATGTCATAAATAGAAAGTGAGAGAAATGTTTAATAATGTAATGATCCAACTATACATTGGTACTGATCCACTGTTCCTCTTTGGACTCAAAGATTAATTAGAGTCGTGAGGGGTTTACAGATATTCAGCTGTACGTTTGAGAAACCACGATGCTAATTCCTCTGGACCTGTTGCTGTTTTGCGATTAGAATATTAAGGTATCAAGAAAAATTCAATTTTATTCTTATTATAGTCGAATTGGCTTCCAAAAATGAACTTTATCTCTTATTTTTGAGACCAGGGATACATCTCAATTGCAGGTTTCTTTTACAAAGAAAGTTTGTAAAGTTTTCTGTTTAGGAAAGGTCACGGGATAACTTATGTTCTTCCGTTTATTAATTTTAAAATGACTTCACAAATTCTAGATGGCTGGTACACTGTATGAATAGGGTTAAGAGTCATTGAAACATGACAGTTATATTATTGTTGATTCGATATTTTATCAAAATTTAATAAATATATAATTTAAAATAAATACGTAAATTATTATTATTATTTCAATTTATTTATAAATAAGAATAATTAACTATTATTAAAATAAATTTAATGATAATACAGACAACAGAGTATTAATTTTTAGTAATAATTGTTATTATTGTTTATATTTAATTTAGATTCTCATTTAACTCTGTTTATTTCTATATTTCAAAATTCGATAAATACTGTCGCATTTGAAATACTTTTAATGACCCTAGTGTACTCAGAAATTAGGAGATTTGTAGATTATCTACATATTAATAATGTATAATAAGTTATGTAGGATGGCAACATTAATTATCTAGTATACATGACATATTCAAATGTCAAATAAAATTTGTGGTAAAAAACAGTAACATATATTTCAATACAAAAATATAACATTCAATAAAAATTATTATTTATATTATATATTGAACAATATATTTACATATGTCGTTGTATGCATAATGGTTTCACTTAAAATTCCTGTTAGTAGAACTTGTTTAGAACAACCATAAAACCATTATTGATTATAAATATCCCAATACAAACATAGTAACCTTGCATAGATTAGTTACCATAAATGTCTGCTAACAGAATTGGTTTTCCCAGATATCTATTTATATCTGCAAGTAATAAGAATGGTTCTCCCATAATGCTATTATAATTATTCATATATGCCCGCAGTCGATTTTCATACTAAACGAAATATTTGCCTCTCCAGTCTAAACTCTCAAAATCTATTTGATTACAGATTGAAATTATACATTTCTAATGAACAGGGTTATGGAACTAATCAGACTTAAGCAGTGTATTTTTGTATTGGTGGATTTCTTTGGATTACTTACATTAGACATGTTCCGAATATATTTTGTAGAGGAAAAGAATGTTATTCATTTTACATCATCTGTCACTTGAAATTTAAAAATAAAATATTTGCAATCTATAGATAATTTGTTTCAAAGAATAAAACATTGTTTTGAAAAGAATGTAGAACTATATAAATAAATTTGAAATATATAGGAAAAATGTAGAAAAAATTATGGATTTGTATACAGTAATTCGTATCAGTACCCACATATTATTATGTTAAATTTGTTTTATTTTAAATTCACAAGAATTGATGATCATTATCATAAAACAATGATTATTACCATTCTGAATCATTTCAATTTATTTTTCACAAAATAAAATTAAGATGTTTTCATTTGCTGAATCACATTGAAACATATCAGTATAGTTTCATTATGTTCATTTATTCTATATTTCGTACACATATTTATATATTTAATCTTTCTCAAACTATGCATTTGAAAGTAGTATAATATATATATGCATAAATAATTGAAAAACGAAAGGTCTATTGATATTATAATTAGGCGTATATATAATTTTTTACATTTCATAGCTCTAAAATGAGATTTACATTAATGTTTTCAAGTTTTAGAAAGATTGATTCGTAAAAGAAACAATATATAATTACTTGTTTACATTGTATGGACTAGTGCCTATTTTATAGTCCACTAGAAAAGTTAAAATTAAAAATTATCAGTTATATAATAACTCATAATTTAAACGTTTATAAAGACACTTTTAAGATTCCCTAAATGGCTCAATCAAAAAAGGCGAACAAACAATGACTAATTAATAACAGAATAAAAAATTATAAATATATATTGCTTAATTGAGTTACATTGAGTATTTACCAAAATTTAAAATTTAAAGTTAATACATTTATTTGTATCATTTATTCCAAAAAATGCTCCTTTTTGATGTGATCATCAATAAATCGATAATGGTTAATCGAACTGGAAAATCTAAAAACAATAACTCTCTATATTTTTCGAACCAAGGTATCCGTACACCAAACTTCAGATTAATTTGACAATATCTATACGCTTATATTATCCTTCTTTAAAAAATTGATGAGTTATAAAATTTCACATGACTCCTGAAGAGGAAGAGAGGCAAAGAGGATAAAGAAGAAAGCAAAAGGAGTGTATAATTTGACATTAATAGAAAAAAATTACAGAAAATGTAATGAATATCATTATTTTTATATTTTAATTTAATGCAATTTATTATTATAATGGAAAATTGATAAATACTATCTCATTTGAGTTTATCTTAATGACATTATTGGACTTAAAAATTCGAACATTTATGTATTGTCTATTTTAATCAAGAATATTTAGCAAAACACAACATTTTACATTAAATGATGACAGAATATCACGAAAAATTATCCTTTCATTGTAAAACAGATAATGTTTAATAATATTATTATTATTATTGTTATATGGAACCAAATATTTACTTGTGTGATAGCCTCACGTATTGCTTTTCTTCAGCATTCATGTTAATACGGTAGCTGTAAGTTTAGGACAACCATAACATATTAAGTGAGAGTAAAATATTCTATTGTAATACAACGTATTGGTAACTATGGCTACCTTGTAAGAGCATTTTGGTTTTCCCAAAATCTATTTATAGCCTATATCTGCTGCTTCAATAATGTGATCCTATGAATCATAATATGTATGCTCTTTATTCCTGCATTTATTAATCACACACAAAGCTAACTTATTAAGATATCTATCTCAAAATATATGTAGCTTACTCAAAAGTAAAATTAATTACCGATTAGCATCAAAGATGTGTTCCTTACAAAGTAAATCTTGTATAATCTAAAAGTGACGGTGTAATTAAGGCACTTATTTTTGGTATAACTCAGCACAAAACAAACAAGGAATATTTCACAATCACGTGCACAATATCTAAGTTTGGAATTATAATAATTTATAATTTAATTATAACTAAAAAATTAAAGTTTAAATATAATGTCTAATAAAAACATAAATAAGTTAGTAAAAAATATAAATGTATTATTTCTGATTTATTGTTTTTAAATACATTTGATCTGATTTTGTCAACTTTATAATCATAACGATATTACAATAATGATTAAAAACTCAAATTTTATTTTTAATGGGTAAAAAATTATAAATTTTTTGTTTACTTTAGTACAACTAATTATATAGATTAAAAAACGTTACATATGAACATATACAATAAACTTGATTTAGTAAACACCAGTTTGATTATAGCATTATATAAAATTATCCTACAGTCATATTGTTTATTTATATAATTCAGTACATTAGCTTTTGTTGATACATATTTTTTTGATACATATTTTAACCAATTGATTTTAATACATATAATGAAGGTTTATTGATATTTGATTTAAGAGTCTTACAGAATATTTTATCATGCTGTTAAGTGACACAACATAATTCTAGCTATCCTTTAAATATTTCAAAAATGCACGTATAATTAATTTAATTAATTTGAAAGTATATGTAACTAAGTACTTTTAATAGGTTTGTAACAATGTACAAACATCCAGATAAAATATAGACAGAATTGGATTACACTGAAAATGTCACCCTAAATATATAACTATGATACTAAGTATAATATATAGGCCTAATCATACATCAAGTAGTTATTGTACAATATATGAGATTGGTTTCAACGCAGAGAACAATTGATGACAACAACTAAATTTCATTAATATTGAGTAAATCACATTCATAATTTATTTGGCATTTTTGACAACATTTTAAAATTACTTTAAAAATATTATATACTTTACACAAAACTAGTTTATACACAATGTAAATATAAATATACAATTAATTTTATTTATAATTTTTTAATATCAATGTAGCCTATCGTTTAATCCCATATCAAAATTATTATAGTAATGTACAATATGAACATAATTCTTTAAATAAGTAATTTAAATTGAATAAAAAGTGGAACATCAAATTTGTATGATGATTAATTACTTACTTCACAATGCTATCCTTTGATGATATAAGTTAGAAAGAATAAGGCACTCCAATTGGCAATCATTTATAATTGATAACAAACTTAAAAGCAAAATATAAACAATATAGGAGAAACTTCCATATCGAAGTACTGAACAGTGTGAACACTACACTAAAGTCTTAACATTTAAAACAATTGTTCCTCCATATTATCGATTATTGCGTCATTCTTCCCCATGATTGGATAATGTAGTATGTAGACGTACCACTCATAATTGTTTGATCTAACAAAATAATTTATTAATATTTTTTAAATTACAATAAATTATATAACAAAATAAAATGATGTAATATAAATTTGTAATAACTATTTCAATATTTTTAATTATGACTAAATTAATAATATGAATAATAGTATATTAGTCTGATAAGAACACAACTATATTATTGCAAATAACAACAAATAAATAAAAATACAAATGAGAAACATACATAAAAATTAACAGAATAATAACGATGCCTAAATGTACCTTTTAAGCTGACAATTAATAAAAACACTCTGAAACAGCCTATTAATGTCAATTTATTTATTTCATACCAAATAATCTATAGTCAACGACAAGAAGGCTCAATTTCAGCTATAAGTCCCAAAAATGATTGAAGTGCAAATGGTATAATATTCAAATGCACAGTGTTCGCAGGATTCGCACAAAAACGATTTTGTTTTGTTTATCTAATATTTTATTTTATTTTGTTTATCTTATATTTTATTTTGTTAATCTTATATTTTGTTTTGTTTATAGAAATTCAAAATTCTTGAAAACGTAAACAAAACAATCATAAAATATTAAGATTATCACAAAAAGACATTTAATTTTAAGTTTTTGTGGAATGTTTTTTCAAAATGAATACAATTATTTTAGCTATATATATACAACTTATTACAATATAAATAGTAATTAACCGAATTCGCAACAAGATGTTTATTAACAACTTCAAAACTGGGGAGAACTTTTTATCCAATTTTCAAAATTTAAAAAGTTCCATTTATTACGAAAATTGACCCAATTAGACTAAATATAATTTTTATTTCAATAAGACTAGTATGTGCCATATATTATGAAAACACCAAATAACTAAAAATAAACGTACAGGAAGATATAAAACCACGTAATTAAATTAAATTTCATTTTAATTAATATTACACGTTCAAGACTACATAATATAATAAATATCTTATAAATATGTAGACACAAGGGGTCAAAACGAACCCCCTTTCAAGAATTCGTATTCTTCTTATAATTCTTTAAGTTCAAAAACTACCTCTGAACATTTATATCACTTGGTACAACACACTAGAAACAATTTATGTAATGAAACGGTGGTTTGCTCTGTGCAGCATTTTAGGGATAAATAAGAAAAAATAAGCACTTGCTGCAGATGTGA
>JAUZND010000715.1:0-13958 GCA_034780555.1 Coelogynopora nodosa | reverse complement strand
TTGAAAACCGCGAGCTTTCTGTCGACTTTAAGGCATCGTACAGCTGGTGTACACGATTCATGAAACGCTTTGATCTCATCCAACGTCGTAAAACAAAAGTAGCTCAAACATTACCAGCAGAAGAAGAAGGCGATGAACGCGTCAGTGGTGGTAACAATCACGACGACTATACTGACCACTACGATGATGGAATTTCACCCGAAGAATGGGCACAATTGTTTGGACAGCCGGATCTGGATTCGTCAGATGATTCTGATAACTGATTTTTACTTTTTTGTGCTTCTTTGAAATTACCTATATTTCATGCAGTATTATTTTATAAAGTGACTTTTATATTATTTATTAGAATTTGATAAAAGTATAATTTTTAAATTATGATTTTTTATGTTATACTATATTATATATGATATTTTATTAAATATACTATATTTACTTTATAGCATATTGATATAACTCTTATCAGGTTGGGGAACTCTTGACAACAAAATGTTAAAAAATATTTGGTCGTATAAGCCGCACACCTCACTTTTGACTTACTTTGTTTAAAAGTGCGGCTTATACTCCGGATTTTACGGTATAATATTTATCAATCGATAAGTGATAAATTATTCACAAAATGTTCGTAAATAGATAAAGTCTACATTTTAACCACCCTAACTTAATAAAATAACAAAAGCAAGATCTACCTGTGCCAATCGTGAGCTGCCGATAGGACATCCTCAGCTGCGGCCCTACCCCCTGCACCGGGACCAGAACAGCTCTACAGACTAGTCGTTCCCAGGGATCGATATCCTGCTTCGGCGGGGGTAGAAGAGGAGCTGTAACGCCACGCTTCCTCTGACGTCTCCGCTGGTGTTCCAGAGCGACTGAGGCGAGGACTTGTGCGGCCGCACGGGCCTCAGCATCGATCGATGGGTGGTGGGCGGGTGGAGGGGGGCAGGGGACGGCGGCTGCTGACTTGGCCGAGCGGAGACTGGCCAGGTGGTCACGTGCCAGAAGACGTACAAGTTTCTTGTCTTCGAGACACGAGGCCATGTCTGATTGGTGGATACATGGGAAATAATTAAAATCAGAACATTCGTCATTTCATAAATTCTCTGTAACAATATAGCGTTATAAAATATATTAAAAATGGATATATTGCAGTATATTAAATTGTGTGCAATTATAGCACACGATAAAACTGATTTTAGCTGACTTGACTATCTTGTCGCACCTAGTATATTATACCTTAGGTGCAATTTAATTAGTTTTAATTTTAGAAATCAAATCCGCTTTTTTAAGGTATGGTCATATTATTTATGAAATGCTTAACAAAATATTTCAATTGATTCAGATGTAGACATGTCATCCATATATAAACAAACACAGTGCTTTATGCTAGATAAGTGTACCTATGTTATTATTCTGGAAACAAAAAGTAAGAATTTAATCAAAAAGTCAAACCGCTACATCAAAATAATATTTAAAAAAAATTAATTACTCACCGGTCTTTGACTCCAGAAGTTGTTCTATTTGTTCCTTAACAGTGAGTGGAACATCACAGGGTGGTAAATGCGGCTTTTCATGAATTACCTGAGAAATATGATTTTTGTCGGCTAAAATAAAGAGATGAAAGAATACAGTTAATGAAATCAACACGGTATACTAATGTCAAATAATAAGTAATCTAATTATATAATATTATGATATAACATTACCATGCTTTTTTGTAGAAACCACAGCGCCATTTGTGGCCAAGTTAACATTGATCGGAGTCAACAGAACCTTGAGGTCATTAGAAGGTTCTTCGCCCGGATAGAGGATACACTTCTTCTTACTGGTTCTCGTCGACACGCGAGTCATACAGCCATTATTGCGGCGCCTATAGGCGGATGGGGAGACGACCTGTTTTTTTGACATCGGGCTTTCGGTGACCCCCTCTTCGCAGGCATCGAGGGAGGCTCGCCGCTTGTGGTTCTTGATATGACTAGTTTCCGCCTCAATAGAGGGACTGGTGAACGGGGACTCCTCGGATTCTTGACTAGACGGGCAGACTGGCAACTGATTGTGTGACGCGGCAGCAGGAGATTTGTCGGAGTCGTTGTGCGGGACAAGAGCGGGGGTGGCGGTGCTCACCATCACGGATGAATCGATATGGAAGCCCAGTAAGGTGTGCAGAAACTAGTCGGGGAATTATTAACATTTTATCACAAAATTGGATGAGGAAATTATATAATTTTTTACGTGGCCAATTGTTGGCTTTAATTGATAAAATTATAACAATTTATTATAACTAAAAATCTATAACTAAAATAACAAGTGTGCGATCAACCGACATAAAAAACATGACAGTATATATAAAGTAATAAATATATTTGTATGACTCATTAAATCACAATTTATTAATTAAATGTTAATTAGAAACACAATCAACTACACCTTTTTAAGAGCTATGAAACCTGTTATGTCGAATATATAGTACGAGAGTATAGTTTAAAACTGTATATAATATGTCAATCACATTTTATGAAACGTTTGCTAAAAGTACGAAAGTGCTGGTCTAAGGACGTCCAAACATGTCAAACATTAGAGTATAGTATTCGTCTGGGATAACGCTGACAAAATCTTGTCCCGATGTATTGACTCTACAGCCTGCTTAGAGTTCTGTCACTAGTCTACGTGATCAAGAAGCGGGACAATGACAGTTAATTTTTTGCTGTCTAAATTTGACAGCTCTTACCAAATCCCGGTCATCCTTGCTGGCAGGCTGATTCCTCTGTTCGGCCTCAATCGCCATGCGTGTGATCTCCTCATCTGTGAGCTCAAAGTGATCACCAGACCTCAGGAGACGGTTGGGGGGAATGGTGTACATGCGTTTGATGGCTGCGGGAATCTAAACATGAAAACATGGAATTATTATGATACTATGTAAAGCAGTTTATATGTTGATATAATATACTTAGAGAGAGTATACAAATTATTGTGTCAATTGATTTTTATTGCTTTAAATTTATAATACCTAGATTTAAAACATTGACAGCAAAATTATTCAATATATGTTACTACTACTTTTGAGTAGAACATAAATAATTGTTTTATAATAAACAAAACAAATAGTAAAAGACATCATTCAACTGAAAGAATTGAAACCAAACTGAAAATTTTAGTCAAACTAGATATTATAAGTAAACGATTATAAAAATCCTACTGTTATAAAAACATATTTTATATAATAGAATGATAAAAGCTAAAAATGTAAATTTAAGAGCCAGTCTAACTAATATAAATAACAAAACCATAACCAAGGACGATATATATAAATATTTATATACGATTTATACAGTATTACAACTTGCTGATTTATTTGAGTAGTTATTTTGTTGGAATCATGCTTTAAGACGTAAGTATTTAAAGTAATTAAAGCTACGTTGTATTTTTAATTTTTCATATTATTATATAATAATCTCGTAAATAAATATGATGTATACCAATAATTATTTTAAAATGAACTTTTAGACCTGGCCAAGGGAGATTTGCCAAAAAGAATGAATAGATGTGTTAATATAATATGTTTTAAAATGAAGTGTTAATACCAATTAAATAAAACATTTTATTTACTAATCAATTTCAATCATTTTAATTAATTATGACTATAACCTAATCAAATAAACACAACTCTGTCGGTCAACCATGACCCACCTTGATCGGGTAGACACTCTTCCTCTGCTCCTCCATGGCTGCCAGGGTGGAATTCCTCCAGGGCAGGGCTGAGGCCCGCCTTCGCTGTATCTGACGAAAGAACCGACTCACTATCCGGTGCTGACTCAACCCTGGGCCAGAGGGGAGGCGCGCCTGCAGCGAGTATTGCCGGTGAGATATATAATTGTTAATTCAAAGAACCAATGCAATTATTTATGTAAAACCATGATATGAACAGTGCTCTCACCTGGAGTCGCATACGATCGCTCAATCGGATAGAGTTGGATGGGAGTATATCGTCCAGCAAATGCTCAGCGTGGTGCGGACACATCCATCGCTCGGCACGAGGTGGGAACACCGAGAGAGGGGGGTCCAGACAGTCCAGGTGGAAGCAGGAGGGACAGTAGGAGCACTGGAGAAGGGCTGCGTGCTGGCAAGTTCTGGACGATGGCGAAGGAGGGGGTAGAGGTGCTCATTGAGTGACCATTGTAAGATAGAAAGTTACAATAACAAAATCATTAAAATAATAAATAATAAAATCATTACAATAACGAAAGTTATGCAATCGTAACTTTTTGAACAATTTTGATAAATTTGAGAAACAATCACAGGCTTGATTTAAAATGGGCAACCTGTGATTACTTTCACTTCTCAAATACAACGCAGCTAGCTATTAAATAACAATTACATATTTTTTAAAAAGCATCTTACCTGTCACAGAAATCACAGGTTTTTGTTGGCTGAGGAATCATGCTATTTTCCAACTCAATTATGCTTTTACTTTTCCTCTCCAATTCACTCTTGTAGGATCCTTTAATTGAACAAAAAAACATAATATAATCACTCCAAAAAATAGAATACAGTTGCACAACACAACACAAAATGCGCACTACTCACCCGGAAGTTTTATATCCGGTACGAAATCCTTGGGCAGGTCAAACTCTTTGGGATTGAGGAATCGTGCCGCCTGAATTAACTGATCGAGTGACAGGAGGTTCTTGGACGCCAACGGCTCACAACTGTCATCCAACATGCGGAATCGATGATCGAGTCTACGAAGTCCGAGGGACATACCGGGCTTCTTGGGGCGTCCACGGGAGCGGAACCCAGTCGATGCCGGCTGGTGGTTGGAGAGACTGGACGGCCCGACAAGAGAGGTCGTGCTGGACGTGGTGGATGCATTGTCGTCCTCTTCCTGTAGATCATAGAGATAGACAGGAAATCTAACTAACCTCCCTTAAATTTTCCGAAAAAGTACATAATGTGAGCATACACTATTTCTTAATATTATACATTACCGCCGACAACTTGAAACGTATGTATCAAGTGGCTCGATTAGTGACCTGGTGCAGTCTACTATTAACGATTTGGAGACTAATTATTACGTGGACGATATTAAATGGTCTCTTAAATAATGCTGAAAACGAACTGCGCGTATTCGATAGGGACAACTATCGCTCTCAACCAAACTCCTTCATAATTTCACATATTCTGCACGTCTAAAGGAAATCGAAAAAGCCGCACAGCAAAAACTTACTTACTTTTGTAAAAACATGTGAGGCAGAGACTGACGATTGAATAAAGTTTACGAAATTTACAAACAGTACATATATCACAAAAATGGATGATCCGACCTCAGACGACGCCGTCTTGGAGGAATTTATAAAAAGGAGATGATATTATGTTTTCCGCGATCAAGTCAGACACAATGTTGGCCCGTGGACTCCAATGGGAAACTACAAAGATGTTGGTGAAGACAGCCAGAAAATGAAGACAATGAGGAGTAAGCGTAGTGACACTGACTTGTGTTAACCAATAGTAGACGTTGTCATCTAAACAAACCATTGTTTTCAATCATGTTACGTACTATTTTAGGGGATATTTAGGATTTTATAGGGGTTAGGGAGAGAGAATGGTGTATGTACATGTTAAGATGCGGTACAAAGGGGAGTGAACACCCCACAATGTTTAGTCTAATGAGAGTGCTGCGCTGAAGAGATCAACCCTGTACTAGTTTTAGTTCTGTCAAACAGTACAAATATGATTTACAAATAAACGTATTTTCTTGAAACTAGTAGAAATTACTTTTGCAATACCGATAAGTTATTTAGAGACGAAACAAGCGAAACCAAATTTTAAAAAATACATTTCTACTAGTATTTAACATTTTTGGCTTACACCACCCACCTTTAACTGTAATTTTATAATCTCGATATTGTGTGCGAAATTGAGTACACTTTTAGTACTACAAAATAGCGAAAATACTAGATAGCGAATCTATGAATCCGTGACTGTTCCAATGAATTCGTGATTAATGAATAAGTTACAATATCTATAGTCACAGTCTATCTCACCTTAATAATCATAGTACACCGATGACAGAACCAAACCCCGGTAGTGGCCTCTTCCGGGTCCATCGGTGGATCGAGACACTCGAGATGGAAGCTGGCAGGGCATCTATCACACACCAGACGATCGCCTTCAAATGTTCTACAACTGTCGCAGTAGTCGTGGCAGTTGGCCCGCGGTTTCCGCCACGAAGACAGATCCTCTCCAACACCACCGCTAGCAGGACCGCCACTGGGCAGTGTGGGGTGCCGATAGCCCCGGCGGCCACTGGCGGTCGCGGACGTGTGCCGGAAGAGAGCCGAGTCGCCGGAGTTGGCGTCGTCATCGGCGTGGCTCTCGAGTGAGCGCGGAGGGGCCACCAGCGCCATGATTTGGTCCATGAGACCCTCACTCGAGATATCGAGCTCTACAGTTGTCATGCCTATTTGACTGGTTTTGCTGAAGAAAATAGAAAATGGTAACGATGTTAATCATAACCAATCAGAGTAACCAACCAATAGTAAATATTATAACCATATAACCAAATATATAACTACTTGGCATACTACATGGCAATCAATAATAATCAAAGCTAATAGCAGCAATACAGTTCAGATGTTTACAAGGATGATCGCAATAAAATTATTCAAACTGATTTTACTTAACTATGAAAATGGGTCAACAACATATATCCAAAAACAGTAATCTAAAATCCATAAAGATCTTCAATATATAAAGGGCTTGTAATTATGGTGAAACAAATACTTATAAAAAAAGTGGAATATTCAAACTAAATAACAATATACCTTTCATTTTCTGATTGTAATATCACACGCAGGAATATCTAGAAAACCATAGATATCCGCTTTCTAAATATATTTTGGACTTTCGTTAATTCTTATAAAACATTTTCAATGTGGATTTTAATTATAACCACATTTTATTTTTTTAAATAAAGTATTATTTATTATATTGTTTACAACTCTTTATAAAATTCTCTCCTAATTGTACACGCACAAATATTACACTATGAAATAACTTTATTTTAATATGTATAACTATTAATAAGATTTTCATAAAGCCATTTTGATATGAAGATATACAAATACTCATTATAAAATATGATCTAGATAACCATGGCTGATTTTAAAACGTATGGTATTTGCAGTACATGCCCATTTATTTCTTCTAAAATATACCATCTATTTATCAAATAAATATATAAATCATTGTAAAGTTTATATTGTTCTTTTTGTTTCACAAAACATTTCAAGCAATTTTGATAAAAACTGTACTGTGGGACAATAATAGTCACCATTGAAATAGTAAAGCCATCCATAAATATTATTATATTTCTCTTGTGTTAATTCAATTTGATGGATAATATTTGTAAGTTGTAAGATCAGTTAGTATACAATTCTATTTAGCCAGTTTAATGTTCTACTACAGTAATATAACTTTTTAACTTCTATTCCTATTATAGTAATATGTATAATAACACTTTCTTTTTAGCTATTTTTGAATAACCATATTTTTAAAGTTAATTTAATCATGCATAACTTATACATTAATAAAATGTACATACTGTTTTATAAAAGTGGTTTATATATAATTTCTTTATGCTTTAAGTGTGTTATAATTGTCGCAGCCTAAACAAAATTAGATATTACACATATATGCAGAATATTGGTGTATATATCTTTCATAAGGAATAATTCCTTGTTATATGTATTGTTTCATTTCTTAATTCATTACTTTTTTTATAATAGTTACCTACATATTTTTATGTGCTCACTTGGGTCACACATAATAGTTGTTATACCCTGATATTAATTCTATTTTAAGATTACAAAATAATCAGCAATTTTTAATTCACAAGCAAATAACCAATAGAACAGAACAATTATATGTACTAGATTTTTATTGGCAATACCAATTACCAATACTAAAACATGGTATGTAACATGTACCATTTACAATGTGGAATATTATAAACTATTTAAAACGATCATGATTATATTGAAATATTTAATGCCTACTTTATATTACTACTATATAATTACTCCTTAATGGTAAATTACATAATTAATAACAATGAATAAATGATAATTACTATCAACATTTACTATAAACACAAAACTTATATATCATTTTTGTAATATGATATAATATATATTATATGTATGTCTTAAGTGAATGTTTTATGACTACTATACCACGAAAAACACATTATAAACATAAGTGAGCCAGTATTTTAATACAAAAATCAGATATAGAAGTCCCCTTATTATTAACGTTTTTTTCAAAAACACAGTCAAATTGTTAGTTATTACCTTGTATATTAATAAGAATACAGTTAAAAGACAATATAAGTGATAATCTATTTTAAATGTGTCAATATTAAAAAAATTATTATGTTCAATATTATTAACAACTTCAAGCTTCATTAACTTGAAAATAATCAAAAGTAAAAATAATATTCAATACTTTTCAATAGGTAGACATAATCTATTGATTCAATGTACTTGAACCAATTTTGATCTAATTGCAGACAAAACTATATTTGAAAAAACTCTGGATTGTCTCTAGTGTCAGATTAGTATGCATCTACATAAATATCCACTTATGGATTGTTCTACAAAATAATGTCCCTTAATTGTTAGTTTGTTAGCTGATATCTGACTCTCTATTGATATTAGTAATAGCATGCATACCTCTATATTCTTATATAAATAACGCAAATACAGTTTACTCCTCCTAATTTACACAATTGTGTCAAACTTCACATGATGGCCATGTGACATTTAAAAAGATTGTGTATATTATTTGTGTATGGGAGTCTAACAGGCATAGGATTGAGACATTTTAAAAAATCCAGAAATCCACTTGGACCTTGGACGAACAAGCAAAGTTTAATGTGCTCAAAGTATGAAACAAATGTTGAAGTTCTTTTTAGCTCGAATGCATATAAATGGGTATTTAAAATATCCTATAATATATTATTTTGTTTAAGAAACTACTTTCATAAGTCGCAATTTTAGATTTTATAATAGTTAAGCACGTTGATATATCCAAACAATATATATACTGTTCATTTTAAAAATAAAATATAGTCAATGATTGTATGTTTTATAATGTTTTGAGCATGGAAAATGTATTGATCTAATTTATGAGCAGCATAGCTTATAAATCCGCGCATAGTGCAGAAAATTTTGAGCTTTTAAGTGGGTTTAATATAAGGAAAATATAGGTAGGGGTCGACCCCCTACCCCCTTCATATGTTTATTGCATTTTCGTCATTACAACACTTATCTGAAAAAGATGGTATTTTCACCCAAAAAATCCGTAAAATCTGGAAAAATCCCATGCATGGTCTAAACAACATATAAGAAACACGAGAATGTCCACAAAATTTAAATAAGTTTTTCAAAATCCTTTTAATATTTAAAATAACAGATCAATGTGAGTATAATGAGAATTTTTTTCGTTAATTGTCTCAATCAAACAAATATGGACATAAAAAATATATAATACAACATATTTTGAAATTTGTTTATATATATAAAATTGGTGTATCTCTTGTTTGTATATTTTCCAAAATTACCTAAAATTGAGTATATATACACATTTTGTGTATCCCCGAACACTCTGACTGGATGCCAGATATAGAACAAATATTGCTTCCTATCTTTTCTATATTAAAAAGCACCTATAAACCAGACATGCTTAAACTGTACATTGGATGCATATTATAATGTATTTAACCATGTGTAATCTGGACGTCTTTTCAATTGCAATCTTGTGAAGCAACAAATATTCCTAAAACACTAATTGATAGAGAGGCACAGAAGTACCAAATAATTTGAAAAGTAACAATATTTACTTTTTTCAATGACACTACCTAAATATAACACCTGTACATATTCTGATAAACTTACATTACCATGACCTTGACTCTGTCACATTCTGTAAACTGGATGCTTTGCTTAGATTTATGGGTGTCTGGTTAAACAGGAGTAGACTATAATTCAATATTATATGTCATATATACACCCACTAATTTATATTATTTGAAATCTAGTATAATTTCCTGATAAAAAACACCTATATATAAAATATGCATCAACATTTTACAACTGGTAGTATCTATTCAACTTCATCTGATATGGTTAATGAACACATTTTAATATGAATAATAATTAATATAGTATTTCCTTTATTAACAATATACTATACAACATGTATAATGTTTTTATTTCATTGATTTGTTTATAGTTCAAAACATAATGTACAATATGTTAATTAATTATTTTTTAATAACGTCACTAATTTTTTATTTAATATATTGCAATATTAATGGATTCAATAGAACTTTTTAAGTTCAAAAATTAATATAAAACATATTTATGTTTACTTTAGATAATGGAATAATTTTGTTCAAGATTTGTTAAAAATCTGCACTATATTTTAATCACAAATGTAACTTAAGTCTTGTTATTTTTTTCTAAGAAGCAAAAACATGAGGATATTTAGTTGACATAGGAGGTATAAAACACTACACTAAAACAACACAAACATGTAAATCTACAATGAATATTAAAGGTGATTTTAAAAATGTATTCTATGATATGTGTATGGTTAAGATGCTGAAAGATGGAATGTAAATTAAATAAATGTTAGTCAACAATAAATCAAATTGTTCCATATAGTTCTAGATAAGATAAATTAGTCAAACTATTTTTAGTTTGATGGCTAGTTGAGCATACACATTGTCAATTTGTCGCCCTTTCTCCTTAGCTGTTTGTCTTAAGCAATTTGATTTGGCTATCAATTTGGGTTATGCTTCTGCCTTTTCTCCAAGCTCCTCACTTTTATTGTTTAAGTTGGCTATATTTATATGCAGGCGCTTTTTCTTTCCAACTTCAGTCATCATCATGTCATGTTTTTTTCTCTTATCAGATGCAGTACTGTTTACCTTATTTTGTTGCAGATAATCAAAATACTTCAAACTTTTGGAACAATTATTCATGAATAATGGATATTATAAATTTCAAGATATTTCAAATACATTTTATTAACCTAAATAAATTTCAAGACATTTTTGTTTTACTAAAATTTATAAATTCTAAGAATTTTTCATATGCAGAAATATAATTTTGCAAATTCCAAGACTTTTTTTAGTTTTTCAAGACCCATACAAACCCTGACTATATAATTTAATATTTTATTAATGAACCTCTTACAATCTTCATAGGAAAAACTAAGAGTGCTTTATTAAAAAATTGGAGGGTTGTGGTTACTAAATTTTTGTGCAAATCACAACATATGCCTATATTATATTTAAATGCAGTTTTTAAGGGCATCTTAGTAAATTATATAGAATCTATGCTAAATTTAATTAGAATCTTTCAATAGAATAAGTTTTAAAATTTTGATGTGTAATATCAATATATATTTATAACTATAGATTAAATGTCACAGAATATTAACTGCATAATTACTAACTCAATCATTATAAAACCTATTTTATCCGGTTCAACTTGTTGGTCAATTGTTTTTCAATTTGTATTGTGAAAGTATAATTTTTATGATTTTATAATCAAAGTATAAAATTATACATAAAATATGATTTAATATATGGTAAATAATACATCAGCTTAAATGCATATCCTGTTTTCAATTTGAAATATTCTAAATTTAAACAAACAGTGGAATCAAGTTGCAGCAGGAAATTATAAATTTAGTAAATTTGGTTAATTATTTATTAGTAGTTTATCACTAAATTATAAAATATTTATGCTTATACAAAAGACAAACTTTTTAATTTAGGAATAAAATACATTTTTAAAATTATTTATAATAGCTGTGTCATAAATCAAACTAAAAAACATTATTTTATGTTTGATACAGTCTCACTAACTAGCTGCAACCTAGATAGATACTTAACATACTTTTTTTAAATAGTTTTAAAAATTGACTATTGACTGTGATTTGATGCAAACAAATATCATAGCTATCCTGTATATCAATCTTGCCATGCATGTTTTAAATACAAACTAAAGCACATTAAACACCCAATACATGTTAACTATGCTTTGATATACTTCATAGGGTGTCAACTTAAAAAAATGCATGCATATTCACAATAAAATATAGTTAACCAAAAAATTGTTGATATATGCAAACTGTCAATATAAAGTAGCAATTTAATATATATTTAGGGACAACAAATTGGTGTCAATATACACAAATTGTCCTTATTAAATTGGATTTATTAAATAAAATATTTACTATTCATGTATTTTTTGTTAAAAATAACTCATTTTGATAATTCACATATGAATACTACACAATGTGGTAGAATCAGTAACCAAAATACTTGACTCCAATAGTGGATAAACCAAATAGTACACAATGTCCAAAAATGTTTTTAATCAAATCAATAGGTACAGTAATGCCAACTGTCAATAGTAATTATGCCTTAAATTAATCATCTAATCCATAACAATTTATCACTGTATTAAACTATATAATTCAATGTGCATCATTCCTCCATCAACCACAAGGACAGATATATATATATCTATCCATTATTCTGAGATGATCTTAAAAATAGTATTGTAATGTTTGCTCAATTGCTCAAATAATATTGCATAACATACAATATAATCTCACTATAACACCAGTTTGCCTTTACTGATATAGTTCCATAGTTTGTCTGGCAGGTTATAATCATAGTATACATCATTGGCTACAAAATTGTCTCTCCAAGAGTTTATATACAGATATCATGATATTATTGAATAGTGTAATATATTATATTGTTATTTGTGGATGATATTGTTGCTAGTAGAACATTTCTGTTTTCACAATTTTTATTGTAAATTAAAATATTTGGCTTTATAACCTGCACAAATATTGGAGCTGACTTAGTGTGTACACATCATACTGTAATTAGGCATTATTCTTTTGACATAAGCCACAGTTTTGCTTATGCAAATAAAAAAAGGCCAAATAAGTGAAATAAGAACATAAACAAGCAAAAATGGCAGGAATGCTGAGTCTTATACTACACATGGGAGAATACAGAAACCTGCAAGGCATGAAAAACAGTTGTCAGTGTGCAATGCTGATGCATGCAAAAATCAAGGCAAAGATTGTAAACTAATAGATGAGGAGACAATAATTAGTTTAAATAAGTCCTACTATTGTAGAAGATTTGCAGCTTCATTTAAGTGAATAATTTTCTATAATAACAACTTTTTATGAACTGGCTAGTGTTTTATATAAGATTTAAAATTATTGATGGAAAATGAAGGCATAATTATATTGTTAAATGACTAGTATCACAAATCATTTCCTGAATTCCATTCTAAGCTATTTCATTGGGTAAATATTTAAAGCGTTTTATACTATTATTAATTTTCTTAACTGTTTTTATGCTATTATTCATTTTCTCAACTGTTTTAATGCCATTGTTGATTTTCGCAACAATGTTTTACTATTATTGATCTTCACAACACTCTTTTGCTATTATTGATTTTCACAACAATGTTTTACTATTTAATTATTGATTTTCACAACTATCTTTTACTATTTTTGATTGTCAAAACAGAGATATTTTAATTTTTGACAAATCATTATAATTACTATATTTTATAATATTTTTTAGAAATTGCATCAAGATAAGGACTTAAATTTATTGACTCTGTCTTTTCCTAGATTAAATGTTTCCAGGGCACCTAACAGACATTTCTCAAATTTCCGGAAAAGATTATCCATGGGCCCAGGCGCCCATAAACTGATGAGCAGTGCCAATTTTTTTAGACTTTTCAATCTAGATTGCATAAAAATACAACTAAAAGATTGCCATTGTACTGTATTTATGTTGTATAATTTTCTGTTTTATTAGAGCATTATTAAATCTATATAAAAGTCAAACATATTTA
>JAUZND010000714.1:0-13958 GCA_034780555.1 Coelogynopora nodosa | reverse complement strand
TAAGTAGTAAATTAAACGAGCTTTCGAACAATCCTACGAACACATTATTTGGAATACACTAAAATTTAGTATAAAAATGAAAAACTACTAATATTTAAAACCTTCGATATTTCCTGTAACTTTATTTTTTTAATTACAAAAATGCCGAATTATATGCTTTCATTTATGCTAAATACCATTTTAGGATTTTTCTCACACTCCCTTTAACATACTGTTAGTTCCTAGGCCTTTGTTATAAGTATACAAGTATAACTTAGTGGAATTCTTTAATTATTCTTTCATTTTTTGTATAGGTCTCTTTTTGGATGGTTTTATTGAGTTTTTTCTAGAAAGTTATACTCTTGTTTTTTTCCAGTTTTAGAATTTCCTCTCCTTTGCCTTTTGTGTATCTTTTTTGTCGGTTTTTGTTTGTTATATACAATGTAGTTACTCTTTATTTCTTTTGATTTATATTTTATTATTTCTGATTTATCCCTTTTCTTTCTATCTAGTGAGCTGATTTTGCCTGATGGTTTCAATCAATTCTTTATAAATCGTATTCTATATTGTGTTTCTCTTTCTATCTCTTTTACTGTTAATTCCCTCTTGAGCGAACATCATTTCTAAAATTATTTCATAAAATTGTTTGTGGGTGTGTTACATATTATTTGAATCTAGCAAATTGACTATAAAATTCTACTATAATTGTCATCTTGTACGCAGGGCCAGAGGTGTAATCACCGTTTTTTTACCTATTACATTTTACCGAGACGCGCTGATTAGCTAGATAGTTTGTAAAATCGGAGAAGTTTCGCCCCAAGTCAAATATACGAGAAACAAAATAAGTTATCTTTCAGAGAGTTTTGAAAGAACTTTAGGATACCCGTAAGCTCGTCCTGACTTGGGACGAAAGTTTCGACGTATCTAATGAACTTTTGAGAAGCAAGCCCCTAACTATACGTTTGTGTTAGGTGAATGAAACTATTTCGTTTCACATGCTCACATGTTCATACCAATAATAGGGACAGCAATACAATATGAACTTAAAAATTCTGTTCCCTTGGTGCGGCCAGTAAATGCAACGAAACAGTTCCGTTCTTTCACTGCAATGTCCAGATAATAGCTACGTAATTGTTTGTTGAGTTCCTATTGGTGTAAACCTGGATAATGTTCACGGATGACAATCATTTAGATGTTAATAAATATATTTTTCTCAGGTTCGGACAAGTAGATTGAAATTAATTGGGAATATCTAATACGAGACTAATTTCAGCATATATATATAAATATCATCTAATTAATATCATCATCAAAATAGTAAAAAAAAACTTAATTAATATGATTTTACAAAAAAAAACATGTATCAATAATATTGCTAAAATTATTTAAAGAAAATAATGCATTTTTACTTTTGCAATATGCAGTGTTACGAATCAAATTATGTATAGGTTATATTTGCCAATTTGTATGGAATAACTAAAACGATATTGCGATATGGAAGATCGTTGAAGTGATAATGATGAAGAAGGTGTGAGAGACTTTCAAAATAATCTTTTGAGCCTACTATAAAAATAGATCCATCGTCATTAGTTGACAATTCGTACTTGATAACTATCTTAGAAGCAGAGAGCACAGTAAGAACTTGACGGCCGGCATCGTTCCTAACCAGGAAAACTCCATCATCGGAATAACGCACAATCTCTTGGGCGGCATCTTGGCGTGTTCCTGCAAACATAGCTGCACTATAATAAGACTCGCTGTCATTTTCTTCCTCAACTTTTGCTGATTCGAAATGAGATCTTGGCGTCGGTTTGGCATAAACATCCTCGACTTTATATCCTGTAGCAGTTTCATTTTTAGAAGAAAAAATCTGTTTCAACTCACCAACAGGATCAATGGGCTTTTCAACAACGGATGTTTTCGTAGAACATTGAAGAGTCGATGGATTAGAGAAAGCTGCATTTAACTTTTCAAATTCCACTTTAGAGACATGTTGAGCCATTTGTTCACGTTCGTCTATATCGTTGTATACACTTTCTTGGCAGAGTCCCATGTCAACCTGGTTCCCCAGTGAATCATCAACATTATAGGCTTTGTCGGCTAGCAGATGTGCTTCCTGACTGGGCTTATTATGAGCTTCTAGTAGGGCTACTCGAAGTTTTAACATCCATTGCATTAGTTCTGGTTTGGAGGCGGCGGCAAAAGTTAACACCGGAAAACAACTGGCTAGAGGATGGATATTAAACACCCAGGACTGTGCTTGCGAGAAAGATGATTCTACGCGATCGTATCCAATTAACGAGCATGTAAAAATGGGCTTTTTCGCGTTTGCTCCTGTAAACACATAAAGAATATTCTGACATATTAATACATAACTCTTGTTCCAGTGTTTTATATTAAGCAATCTTTCCTTTTTCTTTAAATAACCAAAATGTAAGGGATTTTGTTGTAGAAGAAATTGACAGGAAGAATGAGGTTCCTGTTGTACTTCTCCACGAGACACATTACTGACTGACTGACAGTAGCTATCATATTTGCTCCGAGGAAACATGCCTTTACGGAGACATTAATTAACACAAATAATATATCTATACAATCAATATGAGAATATATATTACCTAAACTCAATTGCGCGGTAGAATGAAGTATACACGATTCTGTGAGCATCCACCTACAGTATAATGAAAGCAAAATTCTTTTCAGAAAACTGTGCTCTAATTGTATTAACTTGTATTCACGTTTTACTTCTCAAATTACATTGGACTAAAATAAACTACGTCATTATGTTTATATTATAAAGTTGAGATAATATGTATGCTTGCTTTTGTCACCTATATATTTTAACAAAAGTCTAGTTTCTTCGTTGAAGAAACAAGCACCTCAATCATTATTATTGAGGCGTTTGTTCAAACAATTAAAAACTTTCTGTTTATTTTGAAATTTTTCATCATATTTATTGCCTATCACACTGCTAAGATATGTCATATCTGAATGTTACATTACTATGTTAAAAATTAGACAGAAAATTCTGTCCTCACCAGTAAAAATAATTAGGATAAGTAACTTTGTATACAATTTGTATCCTAATTTTTTTAATTACATATATGTTAACATATCAACATATGTCTAACATATATGTTCTATGTATAATATTTAGAAATATACTGAGCCGCACGCTTCCTTCTACATGTAGCATCAAAGAATAAAACTAAATAAAAATATAAATTATCTAAATTACGAGTGTAAGTAACTGTCAAATTGATTTAGAAATTCTACGAGTGTTCAATAAATTTTTAGAGTTTAATTTTAATTACATTATAACTGCGTCTAAAATTTAAAATTCTAAAGATACAATCTATAACAGTAGTATCTAAAATTATGGCTAATTTTAATGATTTTCTAAATAACTTCAAATTAAAAAAATATATTGTACAATGTAATTATCCACAGATAATGCAGATAATGTTAATAAAGGTAATAATTAATGATCATTCATATATGAATCATATTTATTTTTGAATTAGATACACAGATTTTGTTATGTTTAACACATATTTTGTTATGTTTAAGTTTGTCATTATAAGCTTTGTTAGGCTATGTCAAGATTTTTATGGCTTTATCTTGAGTGTAACCATTGACTGCAACTTTTTGGTTGTATAAAGTTCTCCTTTTCTATGTGCCAATTATGTATAATATGTTATGGACATATAGTATTACAACATTATAGTCCAAAGACGTCAGACAGTTGTTTCTGTTTTTGTAGTTAGATTATGTATGACTCGTGAGGATGTTATAGTTATGTTATATCTTATAGTTATGGTATAGACTATGTTATAGTTATAGTGTATATAAGAACTTACTTACAATACAAACACACAACAATTGTCTATTATTCTTAAGCACCCCCTTATTTGCAAACAATACTTAAACTGCGACATATTCGTACGGTTAGCATTCGTTTGGAGTACGTTTCTTACTGATATTAACTACTATGTCGACAGCCAGTCAACTTTACCCATCATTAGCGGGAGTTCAAAATGACACACCAAAAACAGCTATTTCAGATAAGGTTTCCTGTCAATATTTATTGGAACAAACTCCCTTACATTTTGGTTATCTGAAGAAAAAAGAAAAAAAATTATCAATAAAGCATTGGAACAAGTGCTACGTTGTTATTCACGATACATTTTTGTATTTATATTCAGGAGCTAATGCCAAAAAACCCATTTTTGTCTGCTCGTTATTTGGATATGATCGTGTAGAATTAGCTTCTTCACAGACGTACCAATGGGCATTTAATTTATGTCCTCTTGTGAGTTGCTTACCAGTGTTAACCTTCGCTGCTGCCTCAAAATTAGAATTATGTCATTGGCTATTATATGTTCGAGTGGCTCTTCTTGAAGCTCACAACATGCCCAGTTATGAAGATCGACAATTAGCAAATAGAGCATCCAGCAACAATACGATAATGGATTTGCAGGTTTTAGACCTTTCTGGATATGTCCAAGAGAGTGTGTATGACAATATCGCCGAACGAAAATCAGCGATTGAACGCTTAGATAAAATGAAATTAACTGATCTGTTAGATTTTACAACAATGGATTCGAGTCCTGTCTATCAGGATGATAGTGCAATGTTTCCGGAAAGCAGGACACCATCATCTAGCATCACCAATTCTAAGCAAAAATCAAATGCTGATAATCTTGAACAAACTGTTGCTCGATTGGCTCCGAATCAGGAATCGTTAGACACAGAAGACACTGCTAAAAAATATTACAACAGTTCAATATTTATTGGTACCCGCGAAGAAGCTCGTGATCAAATGTTATCTCTTACTGGCTGTGGAATATATTTAGTAAGGCATGACGAAGGGAGACAGATTCTCACAGTGAAGTGTCCAGATTCATACATTACAAAATATGAACTAAAAACTTACCCAGATGGAAGAATCGGTTTTGAAAAATTCTCACATATATTTGAAAATTTACAAAGTCTTCTGGATTATTTTCATCACAACAATTTACCAAAACAATCTTTTGGACTAAGTGTCCCTTTTACTATGGCTTGTTAGTATTCTTTTAACTTTTAAAATGTTTATGACACAAAATCTTACGCAACAATAACTTAGGTATTCTTTGAATAAATGCATATTTATAAATGTATTTTCTTCAATTTTTGTAAAGTTTTTAACTATTATATTTATAAAGTAATAGTGTAAAAGACGCTACTATAGAAGAATTTTATAAAGATTTCCACTGTTTCAGTTAAGCACATAACTTATAAATAGAATTAGAAAGAAAGATGCATGAAAATGTTAAAATCTTCATATTTGTACAGGTTATTATAATTCAACTTTATTTTTACAGAATATTTAAAAATACAAAAGTAATTCAAGATACGGAGATTAAAAATGCAGTTGAATATTAGATTGTTTATTCTAATAGTTAGGTCTATAATAGAGTAGTTATAAATATATATGGTTATAATTAAATAGTAGTTAAACATATATATATGTATATTATCTTATATATCTAAATAGCTACCTACTATAAAACAAATAAAAAATTCTGTTTTTAAATCAAAAGGGACATAGTTTTTAGATATGCTAATAATAAGATAATATTAATAATATAGAGTCTTTTGTGAAAATGTATATTTTGTGATACTATATGTGGAATGCATACTAGGTGCAAATATAAATCATGAATGTATATTCGTTTACAAATACATATACTAAGATGTAGCCTACATAATTTATTATTCATAAACAAAATTATTTGTGCGGAAAATACGGTTAATGAAATTATAATGGTTACAATGCTACAATTTATATTGAATGATATAGTATATTTCAGCAATAAAGTTTACCTCCAAGACACATATAGACAAGAAATGTATATGAATTAATGCATGCAAGATACCGTATTCCTAATCTTCACTACAAATAAAAAAGTTTAAGATGCGATGAATAATCCATTTCAAATAAAAAACTACCTTCAGAGTTCTTATATTGGTTTGTGTCCACACATCGTTATGAACTCTGAAGGCTAGCTGTTTTCCAATTCAAAATTTATTTCTTATGTAGGCTACATAAAAATTGAGTTTTTTCATTTAACCTCTATAATTCTATAGAAGTTAAATATAGTTAATACTATAATAAAAATAAAAATAAAAATAATAGTATATTATGGACGTCATCGATAAATATTTCACCATTCATTTTTTTTTTGGAATAATTAATAATTTTTTTTAAATACGTTTATATTTCCCCAATGATTATATTTTTATAATACTAAATTAATGATCCTTATTATAACTCTGAGCTACAAGATATAAAATAGAAAACGTTGTTTTTAACAGAAATTATAACTCAATTACATCATTTAAGTCTAGATATTATAAGTAAAAAAAGATAAAAGAGGCATTAAATTACTTTTTATTAAAATATTAGGATTAAAAAGCGTATTTAATGCTGTTAAAATATAACATAGCTTTTACTTGTCCATACCTTATCAAAAGGAAGTTCGATTTCCTTCACAGCAGTGTCCACTTTATCCCACTCGACTACCCTACTAAACTTTAAAAGTATGTGTTAAATTTTTTAATTATTTATGTTTGGGTCACAAATGAAAATACTACACTTTTATTATATTATAATACAAATAAAAGCATAGTATTTTGATTTTGATTTTGTATATTTATTACATTGTTACTATATGTATGATAGACTTTATATTAGCTTTTATTAAAATATAATACTTTTTAAATGTTAGTTGATAATTAAATATTTGTTTAATTTATATCAAGATTATTGGTCTGTATATGTGACGTATTAAAATACCACAACATGTTTTAATTGAAATAATTTAATTTTGTTACGACGTAATTTTACGCATTAATAATATATTATTTCAATGAGCGGTACTTAAAAGGCTTACTTAAAATTGAAATGCCGGTAACCATAGGCTGATATATTACTACTTTATTTTTGATGTAGAAATATATAATTAAGTCTAAGCTGGTAACTAATATTTTAAAGAACTGTAAATAGCGCGCCTTTAGAATTTCTAAAATAAGAAGTGCCTTGGTTGATTTTAATTAAATTTAAATGTCATATAGAAGCACTTTTCCAAGTATATCATGGGAAAGGGATATTAAAAGCTACAATGATTTTCCGCATTCAAGGTATTGTGTTATGAATATTATAATTATTCATATATGCTAATTCTGACATCAATGACATTGTGATTGACATTGACATTGTATTTGTGTCTATGTCAATGTATATACTATATATGAGACCAAGATAGGTCAGCTTAATACCATCAATATTTAAATAAGCACTAGTTGGTCGGTAACCCATCAAATGTTAATTACATTTTATTGGCATGCACCAAATTCCAAAAAAATTATAAATGACTGTAGCACAACAGGCTATTCTAGTACCACTGGCACTGCCACCTGCACTTGCAGTAGTACTGGAACTGGTAAGTTCAATAAAGTAAGGTATATACTTAGAGTTATTATTAATCTTTAGTTTTTTGATAAGTTACAAAATATATTAAAGATATTAATCTATCATTCCAGACTCCAGAGTCCAGTCTATACTCTAAAATCTTAAACTCACAATTTGAACCCATAAATTGAACATTAAGATGTTTCATCATATATTTTATTACTCATAATAAAAAAAGGAATCCATTAAGACCCATTTGATTTATTCCTGGACCTATAATAAGATAAGCATATTTAAAAATATAATGTTTATATTATTATGGTATAATTATATTATTAATATCAGTTAAATATAATTCAGGGACACCAGAACTACTAAGTCTATGGTATTTACCATAACACTTTTTTAGATCTTAAATATATGCCCTTTTAAAAATCAAATATATATCCCAGTATTGTATCCCACTATACTTATAGTATCCCACTATAGTATCCCAGTATTGTATCCCACTATTGTATCCCACTATACTACTACCATATGACTAAACCACTCAAAAGTGCCATTTTAATGATTTTTGATATAGCATTGCATTGCCATGCTAAAAATCAATGTGTAGCATTATTTTCTGAGTTTATAACATATAATATAATTATAAATTCTTCTTTTAAGTTTTAATTATTTTATTATTATTTATAAATTGGCATAAAAATAATACAATTGAGTATACAATAGTTATAGAATAATAGATCATATATATAATTTTCTGAAAATTTAAAAAGTATACTTATTAAAGTAATTATTATAGTTTATATGTTTCATATACATATATGGTACTAACTACTAAGACTAAAAGTAGCAAATAAAAAATATTTATTTTAGACTATTTATATAGAATATATAGAAATCAAATTTAGTCACATTTAATTATTTATATTATATATTGACTCTAATATATAAATAATTATACTTTCTTTTAATAATCTATCTCCAATGAAAAAGCAGACTTAGTGACCAGCTATGGTCAATTTAATAAAAAATGTTACACAAGCTGTTATAAACACAAAATGATAACATTGTTATATATCAGCCTCAAACATTATAAATACATTGTATGCTTCAATCTCCAAAATGTTTTAAAAAAGAACTTAAGTACATGGAAATGTTCTAACCAGTCTATTTAGCTACTCAACTGCTAATTTTCTCCTATTATAGTGTAAAGTATTATTATGCTTCTTGTCATCCTGATATTGGTATAATTGTCATATTATTTTCATATTGGTATTGTGGTGAAGGAAAAATAAGAGAATTATACTTTTTTTGGGACATAAGAAACAAGAGTATGTTATTACTGAAAAGCAAATATGGCCGGAAGACCAGTTTTCCATTTTTAATCTCAGTGAATAGTGGATGTAGGAATTTATTGTTCTTTCTTTTACTAAAAAGAGCTTACATTAGTCCAATAATAGTTGTAAAGAAATGGTATTGTTTCAACCAGATTTTTTGTCATTGACAGAACCACTCTTGTGCCTTGGTTAACCTTAACCATACATCCCTCCTTCCTGGCATATCTCTTTCATATCTCTTTATATTTCCAAATTTGTGATAGTAGGCAGTGCAGATATCAACTCAAATCCAAATTTTTATTATACTACACACTAGTCTACTCAAAATGTAAATTTGAAATAGACTGTGATCATGGAATATGTAAAACTGTTCAACAATGTGATTCCCTCTGCATTAAACAGCAAGTCTATGTTTTGATATTCTGAATCTTCTATTTTATGTGTTTAAATAATAGTCAATTATTATAATGTTTTGATTTACCATGTCAATATTAATATGCCAATATACATATTAATCAGCAGTTTTTTGTCACTGTATCTTACTTTATATCTTTGATATTTTCTTTGTATAATGTATTTTTTTGGTAATGATTACATTGAAGAAAATAATCACTACAGTGATATAAATATATGTCTTTTGCAACTTCTATACTTATCACTGTTGATAAAAACATTAAATCTACAGTGTATTATTTATTTTAGTGTACTAACAAGTTATTATTTTCTGTTATCAATCTTATGCAGTAGCTGGCAATCTTACATAATATAAACCCAGCAAATCAGTTCTCTCAATCGAATTTTCTTTTCCAAATTTATATTCAGTAGTATGCACTATTTGCTCAAGATGGATGTATCACAATATGTAAGATACATTATTTACATAAGTATTATTAAGCATATTTCTCTAAATATAAGTGTTATAAAAGGCAGAGAAAGAGAAGTTTCTGTTATGTGTTTAATAGACGGAAATCAATACATTATCCACTTATTTATTTAGTAACAAACTTTGAAACCACATGGGCCCTTTAACAGTAAAAAAGGCCAAGATACACAGAAAACTGCAGTTTATTTTATTTCGTCACTTAAAATACATAAAGAAAATATTTATTAAGGAAGGTATAAGTTTTCAAAAAATAACAATACTTTTTTGAAGAGCTGGGGAAGACACATAAATTTAAAGTAGACATTTAAAAGAGAAGGGATGAAACTGGGGTATCAGATATTATCAGATATTATCAGTGGCGGCAATTATACCTGATAACAGGATGTAAAGTAAATGTAATCAGAATAAAATTTAGATAGAATGGAATGTAAGGATTGGTGTCAATTTACTTCAAAACTGAGAGGTTGCCAAATTGCCTACAATTTTTATTGTAGGGATGGCAAAATCATATTTTAATAAAATATGAAAACTTTTATTTAATCTATAAATACTAAATTTTGAGAAGTATGATAAAATATTTAATATAATTTGATATTATCGAAAATTTGTCCTGCAATATCAATACTACAGCAACATATATATAATGATGTAACCACTGCACTGGTACTATTTTAACAGATTTCTTTAAAGAGAGTATTTTATATGATGGTAATCCATTAACTATTGTAAAAAATTTCTTCCATATTTGAAAATATGTGGTACAATATATTAGTATAAAATCATATCCATGTTAAATATGCATACTTATTTAAATATGTTCTGGATGACTTTATTTAATTTAATTAAATAATTATAAATTTTACTTTATTACAACAGGGGTTGGGTTTTTCGAGATAAAACTTAGAACATTTATTATCCACTCCTGAAGTTCATATACAAATATTTCTGAAATTTTTAAACATGGACTAAATATAAAACATTTCCTGTATATAGATTTTGTAGTAATTATGTCATAATTTGACCTTCAGAATTACATTTCCCCATGTTTTGAAATATTTTTGTGGCAATTTGAGTATATATTTATATTTTTCATTATATATACACCTACTTACACTTTTCTTTATAATTCTATTAAATATTCAATGAAAATAATTTAGATTACATAACAAAATCTCATAAAAATAATGCTAAAACCATTGGTGATTCTTAAGTGTTTTTATCTGGAGACTGTTTTATAAAATATATATAGTTCAATGTTTATAGTTGATAAAGTATTATATATTATCCAATTGCCTTTTTGTCTAGATTCCTCACTGCATTTGGTAAATTATTTAAACTAAGGTGGTCTATTATTTTTATAATTAACCTACAAATACAAAGATTAGTTTATACATATAATGCATAATTTGTAATAATCCTTTTATTCTGTCTATACATTTAGATTTGGTCATGCTTCAATCCGACTAGGAAGAAATACAATATGTATTCATGGAGGAGGTTCTTTCAACAATGCAAGTACATTTGCTCTGTTAAGACTAAGTTAATTTGTATTAACAAATTGAGTAAGTTTATTTTTCAACCTTTATTTTTAGAAACATAAAAAGCTGGAGTTGTTATCAGATTTGTATTTACTTGAGAGTAAGTATGCTTTCATAGTGTGGTAAGTAAATTATCATTTTTATTGATGTATTAAAATTATTTATTTAATTTTTAGTTTGTGATGAAAACCATATACTATGGAAGAAAATTGTCCAATATGGTTCAAAGCCGGAACCTCGAATATTTCATACTTTCTGGTAATTTTTAGTCTTTACTATCGATATAGTGTAGCTTTTTGTTTGTTTTATATTCATTTGGATATTTGTGTTGGTTCTTTCCAATCGTAATACTTTGAACCTAAGTATATACATATTAAAAAAACAAGAAAGTTATTATCCTAAAATAATAGTTTCTGATGTTTTAGGTATGATATATCTTTTATAGTTCTATGTATGCTAAATTGACTATAATCAACATTACTCATCACTCTGTGTTTTTAATAGTAAGCATTTATATCCAAATTTTAACTTTTGGTAGCATGCATTTTTATTATTTTTTAGTTTTGTATTAACTATAATTTTGTCAGTTGCTTGTTTTTTTTACCTAATAGAATTTTGTTTAGATGTTAAAATTTGTTGCCTCCCGATTGCTACATCATGATCATATTGTTACACCTTTACTTTAATTATTTAATTCATTTACAAAATTATTAAGTTAACTTTAGGTTATTCATACTTATCTATTGGAAATACTTTAGTTGGTAAGGGCTTTTGTTCCTATGGTTGCTTATATTTTATTCAATTATAAAGAAATGTTGCTTGAATTGCATGAATATTTAGTATTTCAATTTGGTTTACTGTGTTAATTTGTTATTACAAGCAGCATACCCATTGTTTCGCTGACAGAACTTTTTATCTTGTTATTTTAAGCTTTTATATTTGTTGCAAACGATTTCGGTGCTTTTTATAGCTAAATACATAAGTTGACATAATATTTAAGTTGTTTACAGAAATTTTAACATTTAGTTTTTTTAATCTTATTTGTTGTTTTTCTAAGGGCTTCCACATGCTTTTATTTAAATTTTTATTAACGCTTCTTTATAAACGTTAATTATGATAATTATTATTATATTTACGATAATTTAGTTCCATTATTAAATAATAATATATTGACCGTGTTAACTTATTTTGTTAACTTTATATTCTAAGCTTTAGAAGTAATTTACAAACGTTTCACTCGCTTTCAACAATAAAACTTGTCTTTGTTTTTTCCACATAGAATTATAATAAAAGGAGCATATTTCAATAAACAAAAGTAAACATTTATTTAATATCCATTTATTGTAATACTATTGTAATAAATCAGTTTCTAGTTTTTAGACATATTACTAAAATATATAAAATTTTTGGTTAGTTGGAACACCGACCAATGTTAATTGTGAAAGGTTTCTTAGTACGGTCCATACATACCTATAATGTAATTTTTAGATATGTTAATCGGAAGAGAAAATTACCCCAAGAGCATTATTTCTGGTTATTATTAACAACAGCATCTAGTGTGTACACCTAACAAAGTCGGTACTTTTTGTTATGCTCCCTGTCTTCATCTCAGCTGTTATTTTTCCTGAAACAAGTAACTATAGATATTAAGGGATAATATTTATGGTATATTAAGCAATAATATTAGGGCTATGTATATATTATTCAAACTTCTTAAACAAAATGTATAAGGCGTTAATTATGTTGATATTTTATATATATGATGTTATATGTAATCATCTTAATATCCTCACAAGTTGTACTAGGATGGAGGGTGTTTTTATTAAGTGTATCTATGTGATGTGTAAAAGGTTTTACATTAGGGTTGTTATGATTATGGTATTTTAATGTACAATTGTACAGGAAATTATATTGGAAAATGATGGGTTCCTATTACAACGGTGTTCAATTAAAGGTGGTAAAGTTTAGGTTGTCGTAATTTAAGTTTATAGTTCGTAGCACATATTTTCATAATTGTATGTATATAAGTTTCGTATTAGTGTGTATATAATGTGCATATAGATTAGTATTATACAAACACATTGCTGCTTCAAATTGTTGCTGCGTCAGCATCACAAACAGATGCTGACACATTTATAAATCTATTTTCTGGCTGATTTAATATATTAGAGATTTGAATTAGATATATATCTTTTTGTTTTCTTTCTATTGAATTAACTACAAATATTTTACCCATATGTGTTATCTATGGACAACGATGCTTTTATAACACAAAGAGGCGAAAAATGAAGCAAAAACTCTAACAGGGAATATATTTTTTATGCATTGTGTAGGCCTATATTAATCGATTTTTTTTATAATTTAGAGTAATACATATTATTTTAAGCATTAATAATAATTAGTAATAATTTTGTGATATTAATTTATCAAATGTAGTTAAAGATGTGTAATCGAGATGAAATGTATTAATTAATCAAGGCTTTTTAATGTACGTACTTACTGCTGTTTCCTCCTCTGTCAATGTTTGACGACAGATGGTGAACATTCCCATAACTGTTTTCTCTATTTGGCATGTTCTATCGCTATTCTTTTCCATACATTATTTGATCAACGAATGCGTTCTCTTTAATTATTCATTTTTATTAATAAAATTAATTTATTGGAAATTATATATGCAGGGGAGCACCCAGGAATTTGTGATGGAGGGGGCGTTTTTATGAAAAAAGGGCTAAATGTGAGGTACTTACGTTATAGGGTCG
>JAUZND010000712.1:0-13959 GCA_034780555.1 Coelogynopora nodosa | reverse complement strand
TCCCCCCTCCCTCCCGCAGCTATCAAACCCTGATGGACCGCTGGGAACGCCTGCGCCGCGACTCCGAGCGGCGTAAGAGCCATCTGCTGATGCTGCAGGACCAGTACCGCAAGGTGGAGGACCTCTACCTCTCCTTCGCCAAGAAGGCCTCCGCCTTCAACTCCTGGTTCGAGAACGCCGAGGAGGACCTGACCGACCCGGTGCGCTGCAACTCGCTGGACGAGATCCGGGCGCTGTGCGAGGCGCAGGACCAGTTCAAGACGTCGCTGCGGGCGGCCGAGGCCGACTTCAAGCAGCTGGGCGGGCTGGACCGGGAGATCAAGAGCTATGGGGTGGGGCTCAACCCCTACACCTGGTTCACTATGGAGGCTCTCGAGGTGGGTCGAGGTCTATGTATCTATAGCAACAACCCGATCGCTGACCTTTCTCAGATTTATAGATTTTTTCAATGTATTCAAATGTGAAATTCTAGTTGGATTGTTACTTGAGTTAGAAAGATCATATTGTGTAAATGTTTGCTTTATATGTTTCACTGTTGCCGGCCCGCTGGATAATGCAGTTTTACTTTGAATATGTGTTTTTATTATATTCAGTTACAGTTCGGCTCCAATATCCCCGTTACGTACAGGACGACCGAAAAGTGATGATGATTTTGTCAGACACAGTAATCAACAGGCTAATCCATAGGAAGCCCGGTTTTGGTGTATTTCCCGTAATACACATGAAGCAATAATAATGATACCATCAGTTCTAATTTGCTATAATTGTAGTACGTTCTTTGAACAGCAATAGTAGTTTGATATTGGTAGCATAAATAATTTAAGTTTAATAAGTTACATTTAAAATTGATCGTATCGTTATTACAACCAGTCCCATCGTTATAGTATTACCAGATTCTTGACTGATGTAATCTAGTTTATAAAAGTGGAAATAATTATTTGGTAGAAAATATGTCAATGCGATTTAAATTGATTTTTCTTCCTGTACAATTTTATTATCTGAAAATTTACATCAGTGAAAAATATAGCCTTATACAATATATAACCTTTAGTCATTATTTAAAATTAATTTTATGTGATTATGTACATTTCTCTTACAAATTTAGAAAGAGTTAAATAACAATTAAAATAGACTTCTGGATGTTTTTACTAAAAATGTTATCTATTATAATTAAGTGACTCTATTTTTGAAAAATAATTTTATATTTGACTGTAAAAAGTCTTATCTTATTTGTTTTTTTATTTGGATAAACTAAAATGCACTTTTTGTTTTTTTCTCATGGTAACGGTATATAATGACATGAAAAATTCTGCGAAATTCTAATCAAGTTATGGAGTTATAAAAAGGCATTTTTCGAGTTACCTTTCCTTGCCAACCAGATTACCTCGATACAAAATATTTAAGTATGTATAACAGCTGTTTAAAACATTTTCAACCGGCCATCCTATACATCAAATTTCTGTTGAAATTAACTTGGTTGCTTTTGTTAATCGTACGCTACAGGAGACCTGGCGCAACCTGGTGAAGATCATCGGGGAGCGCGATTCGGAGCTGAGCCGGGAAACGGTACGTCAGGAGGACAACGACACACTGCGTCGCGAGTTCGCGGTGGCTGCCAACGCCTTCCACGGCTGGCTGGCCACCACCCGCACGGCCATGATGGAGGGGAGCGGCGGGCTCGAGGACCAGCTGACGGCCACCAGGGCCAAGTCGGCCGAGGTGCGCGCCAAGCGGGTGGAGCTGAGGCGGATTGAGGAGCTGGGCGGGCGGCTGGAGGAGCGGCTCATACTGGACAATCGCTACACGGAGCATAGCACGGTGGGGGTGGGGGTGGTCTGCTGCTGCTGTTCCCGTTCATCTATAACATAATGTTATTGGATAGGCAAGACGCGGATTAAATGTGATGTTGTATGGTGAAGCTGCGATTAGCAGGTCTCATATGATTGTTCTCAATGCAGCTTTCAATCCTGTTTGACTGCAATTGAATATAAAGAGTTGTCTATTATGTAGACTTGTATGTATTTGTTATTATTGGTTCTCTGTATGTGTAATTCTTTTTTAGTCGCAAAGATTACTAGCTAACTGTGATAGCCTTTATTCTTTCTGAGTAAAATAAATTGTGTGAACTTGAGCTAGACTAAGTCGTTTATTAGAAATATTTGTGATAACTCATACTTTGAGTTATAGATATACCCCTATGAAGATATACCTACTAATGGAAATAATTATGCAGAAATCAACACGAAAAAACAGTTTCCTTACTTTCCGAGGAGGTTGTATCTATAATATGTAATCTCAACTGAGTAAAATGTTGAAATTAGATCATAATTCTATTCAGACAGCGATAAGTAATAAATGGTTTCGGTGTGAAAACTTCGACTATTGGTAACCGTTGTTCTACGCCATCCGGACATGCAGTATGTTGTACGAATAGAGTATAAACTGACCTGTAACATGTTCCCCATCATAGTGAGTAACCCATAAGCTCATAAGTGAAATCATAAAAGAATTCAAATTTGTTAAAATTTAATCCTGTTCGTGCCGAAGTGAGAAAGGCAGACAGTTTTAATTGCGCATGTAGTTCATTATTTCGCATAATATTTACCTTCTTCATAATTTGAGCGCTAACAAGGATTACGTAATCAAATTATGTCAACAGTGCTCATTTCTTGACGTTAACTTTAGTCAACAAATTGAATAAAACGTTGAGAAACACTCGGTGTAATAGGAGATATAATTGGAAGCTTTCGACAAATGTCCTGCTCTTGCAATGAAATAATGCCTTATGTTCGACTGTACGCATGACTGTACGTCGTTTATCTCTTCAAATTAATTAATTGTATAAATGAGATATTTGACTAAAATATACAATAATTATACCTTCTATATTACCTTAAAAATAAGGTCAATTATATAGCATGTGTTGGATTTGACGACGCGAGTCTGTATCTCTTCATACAGTAGAGCTTTTCAAAGGTCGATAAACAGATTCCTTACATTAGGGATGAGTGATGCACCCCCCTCTCACCCCTCTGTGTCGTACAGGTGGGCCTCAGTCAGGCCTGGGACCAGCTGGACCAGCTGTCGATGCGCATGCAGCACAACCTCGAGCAGCAGATCCAGGCGAGGAACGTGAGCGGTGTCAGCGAGGAGGCACTACGTGAGTTCTCCATGATGTTCAAACACTTCGACAAGAACAAGTTGGGCAAGCTGGACCAGCGGGAGTTCAAGTCGTGTCTGCGGGCGCTCGGATATGACCTGCCCATGGTGGAGGAGGGGCAGGTGAGATTGTGATGCAATAACACATTAAATACAGAAATCGATAGCAAACAATGTTTAAGAACATTGTTTCTTTTTTAATTTAGGTTAATCGGATGAAGTTTGAATGAAATTTGGATGAAAGTGATCAGCCTGAAACCATATTGCTTAAAAATGCTGGGATAATGGGACTGCGATCGCGAGGTTTTAGAATTATTGTTCTTTGGTTTTTTCAATTTTGTGATTTTCCTTTTACAGCCCGGTTAAACATTATTGCTAAGATTCAAATTAGTCTGGTTAATCTGTTCTAAACTACGGTAACCCAGGTTTTGAAATCAACTATGTAAACAATATATGTATATATATCAGAAAATATAAATACAACCAATTTTCAACACACTATTGTAAAAATGCCCCTCCCTGTAGATTGACACCGAATTCGAGTCGATCCTAAGTGTTGTGGACCCGAACCGGGACGGTCTAGTGACTCTGCAGGAGTTCATGGCCTTCATGATCAGCCGCGAGACGGAGAACGTGCAGTCGAGACACGAGGTGGAGGAGGCCTTCAAGGCGCTCACTAAGGAGGGCAAGACCTACATCACCAAGGAGGAGATATACGCGGTCAGTGCACACTGCACAACACCTTCAGCTGTACTACTATGTTGTCTCGTTAGATTCTACACCAGGTGCTGTAATCAGTGTTTGTTTTTCACAAGGTGATATTTTCTTAGCTGCTGCGCGAGTACGGTTTTTTTGTACAAAATAATGACTGGTGAACAAGTGAGTGTGTAATAACTTTTCGCAATGAATAAATAATATTATTAAAGAGTATCAGAAGCCCTAATGCGCTCTTCTAGTCATAAAGATTAGTGTGTCGTTTCAGAATATAGCTTGAAATTTATCATTTATATCATCACTTTTTAAATTAAAACATAATATGTATAACATTTATTTATGGATGTTTCATATAATGTCAGTATTATTACAATTATTTATATTTCTCCGATATTGAGAGATAATGTTTTTTAAGTTAATCTTCTTTTGCAAAAACATTTTTTGTTTTTTATTTCACTCCCCTACATTGATTACGGTGAATTTGTCTTGAAATGGATATTTTTAACAGCTTTTTTTAATAATTTAGCTTGAACTTAATAGTGTGTGTATTCGATAATTAATGTGCGTGAATTGACAGCAATAATTATTGAACACAGTTTATGTCTGAAATCGTGAATTCCCTTAAATTCACACCACATACTTGAATCAGTTGAGTCACTTGATTAGTTTTACAAGATGTTGATGGATTCCAAGTGTTCTCGTTGTGTATTTCAAAATTTCAAAGTCTGTTAATATGATTCAGATACATTATAATAGTTGTTACCAAGATTTAGCTATTTAACTTTTGAACCTAAATTAATTAACAAGATTATTAACTAAATTAATACTTCAATATATTTAATTTCAATATATTTCAAGTTTAATTTTTACCGGGCTTTATGAAATGAATAGTACTAATAGTCGTAATATTTATCAAGTATTAATTAAATTAACTATTATGTTACGGTAAATAAAAATATTTATTAATATTGATTATATTTAAAACTATTATGGATTGGATTAACAAGATAAACGGTTGAATCATGTCTTACTATTTATTTAAATTAAAAACATGTTCACTTGAATTTGTTTTAACATTTTATGGTTGTCCTTTAAATTTTTACCTATAAATTGCTAATGAAATCAATTAAAAATATATATAATTATTTTTTTAATTTTTTCAAATACTATCAACACTTTTTGAAAGAGAATTATTTATCCTTATACAATCCAGAATACATCATCCTGAATATTTACTTTATACCTAATTAGTGTTATTAGGAATATTTTCAGGTACTAGAAAATTAACCGGTGAAAGAATAAACCAATTCAAAATAAATACTATAATATAATTTATGCATATTTTAATATAAAATTATTCATTTCTATTTTCCAATTACACTTATTATTGTATCCGCTTTTATAACAGAAAAAACGCTCTCTGTGCTGTCAAATGGTAATCGATGGTGGTTATATTTTTTATTATACATTTGATTTAAATTTATATGTTTAACTATTTAATAAATTATATAAAGTATTATAATTAATTATATTAGAATTTAATTATAATTATATTGGCTTATCGGTTAAAACTTTTTAACCAAAATATAGAAGAAAGCAACGAAGCAAAATGGACCCTAAATATATTAAATAACGCATGTCGCACCTTTCAGACTAAATATCATCCTCAGAGAGTCTGAAGTGTATAATATAATTTATTTTTATTTTTATTAAATAAATTTACTAGCTAATAAATACATGTAATTAAAAAGATAATATTTTAAATTTGGAAAATTCATTATGATAAATTTCTAGAAAAATGTTGTATAGTCTATATTGTTCTTACAGCTTTGACAATGCAGTTTACAATAGTGGATCAAGATAAATTATTAAAAATAATTTGTTTAAATACATGAAAGAATTTAAAAATGAAAAAGTAACATTTATTTGTTTTATTGATGTTTGGCTATCCGCTAATCATCCATAAGCATATGAAACTACTGAAAACATGGTATGGTAACAGTTAAAGTCAATTTATTATTTTAGTAAAAATTATTGTAGGCTATATTTCATGGATATTTTTGTTGATCTACAAGTACGAGATTTTTATTATAAAATGAGCATAGGAAAATTTTGCAATTTTTAATTAAGTAGTGTGTCGTGAAAGAAGATTGATAATAATAATTTAAGAAAGATTAATAAAGAGGAATTATGTTGAGATTACAGAAGATTTATATGTCAGCGCTATAATATCTGAAATTTAAATTAATGATCTTCAAAACTAATAATATTTGAATAACTTATAAGCGGTTGCTATAGCACCATTGAATACTTATGGTGAATATTGTATAAAATAGTTATTTAATTAGTGTAGCTCTTTATCACAATATTAATTTAATTTTTATAATTATATATTTAAAATAAACTGACAAATCAAGCTGTTAATAATAAAGTTTTTTTTTCTATGTTACGATATATTGCATTAAAATCATTCTACGTCAAAGATTCATTGCACGGAAATCCTCGTTTCAAATTATTGAACTCTCGCTAAAGTATTAATCAATTAATTTTAGAATACATAGAGGTTTCCATGCAATAATCAATGATATAGCATATTTTCGATAAATTAAATATCATGATAATCGTTAGTCACATTTAAAAAGAAAACAAGACATTTCAAGTGTTATATGTCTCCCGCTATTGTTATCTTATTCAAATTGAATCACTCTTGCCTTCAGAATTTATCAAAGGAGCAGGCTGAATACTGCATCCGTAGCATGCCCCCTTACTACGATGGAGCTGACAATCTGCTGCCTGATGCTTACGACTACCAGATGTTTACCAAACAACTCTTTCAGAACTAGCTTGTCACGCACGGTCATCCATCGGTCTCTGATATTCATCCACAATCTGAAGGTCTCATCTGAGAAGAATCTTGTTATTCTATTGTCTTTTGTTGTTTTTTTCCCGTTGTTTCAGGATATATTTGTTTTGTTGTTTAAATTTTGACTGTATACTTATATTGACTGAGTTTTTCATAATTAGTTACTATTAAAATACGTTCTGATCTTCATTTGGAAGTAGTTTGTGTGGTACTGTCATGACAAGAATAGTATTTCGTAAATAAGAAATATTTTCGAATGAACATTATTGTTTTATTATATAAAATAGTTTAGAGGTTTATCATATTATCTCATACCTTAAATTGCATCAAACATGTTTTTAAAATTTCCATATTAAAGTATTATAACAGTGGATATTTTGCATGCTTTTCATTAATATTTTCATTTTTTGCAACATTTTGCTGCTTAAATTGATATTTCGCACGTATTGTGAATTACCTATTTTGATATTCGTAAGGAGCATCTCCTCTTAGTCTGCTGCCAAACTTTATAGTTGAATTGTTTATTCTTCTGCGCATTTTTCCTCAACCCATGTTCTTCGTTTAATTATATATCTATTCTCCATTTCAGTATATATTTATATACGATATAATGTATTTCTTGTTGTCCTTTAATTTCCGCATTCTGTGTTAGTATAATTGTTATTCAATCTAGATATACTTTATAACTTCTAGAATGTTATGCTTTATTATTACCGTGACTATCATAATTGTTATTATGCCTTCATTTTATAATGTACAATTTGTTTTTTCACTTATATTTATAACATTATTATTTTAATTAATTTTCTAGATTATTTGATATCTGTAATAACTTTATTAGGAACTGTTGTTTCAATTTTTGGCGCTTGAACTCTGATAGGAAATTTTGCTTATTATATATTTTGCCTTGTGATTATCTCTTATATATTGCTGAAATTTAGTTAGAAATAAACACCTCTTAGAACAAAATGGATTTTTTAGTAGTAGCTTACCGAAAATTAACACAATTTATGTTTTATTTTAAATTTCGCAAAACCATTTGATCTTTAAAATTAGAATAGATCTTTAGCCTTACGATTAGATTAAACTAAGTCATGAATTTAAATTAAATTTAAAAGAACCTAATTTCGTTTATTATACGTAACTAGGATATACCCCCGCGTATGTAGACATCGTACACTATTTAATTTCTATAAATATTAACTTATTGCCGAACGAATTGAGAATGAAATACAGCGAACATAATTAACTTTTTTTAATCTTATGGTAGCAATATACAATATATATTATATTTTGTTTTTGAAAATTGGTTTGTTTAAAAACGAATTTAAACAAAGTTGCGAAGATATATGTAAAATATAAGTAGCAAACTTTATATTCAAATATTTTTCCAAAAAGCTTTTACCATTTGTGGTGTTCACATATCAATTTTTTTTACAAAATTCACTTTAAATATGTAAAAAAGGTTATCATTCTTGTTCAAATTGCTATTTTCCACTATCAACTTGCTGTTTTTTGTCATATCATTTAGGTAATTTATAAAACTGAAAATTTGTTGCAAACATAATTATATACGAACTACAAAATTTCTGTGGTTATATATAATATGGATCCCGATCACGTCATGGAATAACCTGTTCTATTGAAATTATCGTGTACATATCGATTACAGGCGGGCTGTGGTCATTTAACTAGGGTTATTTTTTTTCGGGCATTGCCAAAAAATTCGGGCATTTCTTCTTATTCCTATCAAAATCAATACAAATTAAGGCAAGCATTAAAAATATATATTTGTATTGCTTTATAATTTACAATTTTTATTATATTAATTTTTTTAATTGTAACATTTTTGTAACAATTTGTAACACTTATTTTTACACTGACTGCTAAGAAGGTTTTGGAAAGTAATGCAGTGAAATATAATAATAGGGATAAGGCATGTGAATTCTAGCTTTCACATGCTGATTAATAAAATTGTTTGTAATTTTATCCGCTTCACGGAACTCTTCTTTTAAAGCTGACTTTGCTTCTTTCTTAATTTTTCGATATATTCCATGACTTTTTTATTCAGATCTTCTAACAATTGTAGCATTTTTTGGCAATCTCCTGGGATGACAATGATCGTCTTCTTTAGTTCTTTTCATCTTGTTTTGTAACAATCATTGTTAGTAGTTTGCCCGGGCAATCATAGCAAGCTCAAGACTAAAATAAACAATGACAAGAAATTTCGGGCATAAAATATTCTTAAAAATTTGAATTTTCGGGCGTCTGAAATATGTTTCAAACTTAAAATGTCCCTATAGTCAAAATATGAACTATAAATGTATAAAAGAGTCATAATTTGCTTAAATGTTACTTAAAATAAACGGCATAGTATGTTTCAAATTTACGGAAAACATTACCCCTTCGTTGGGGTTTGCTACGTGGACCCTCGGACCTGGAAAAACAAACTTCCTATCATTCGAATAAGCTGAAATTTGGTATGCTGATACCTCCTAAAGACTTGTCTAGCGATTTTTATTTTCAAAATAATAAATCAATTGGTATCATTTTATGACTAGATTACGACATAAACTTCAGTTATGAAAATAACCATATATGTTATATATTCAAATATATATATGCAATATATGCTATAGCTTTTGTTGAATGCAACCAATTAACTTAATTCTTTTTACATCTGATTCCAGATCACAATATCTGTTGATATGACATAATTATACTACTTATATAAATAAGCTAAAAGTAGTATAAATGCTGACTATTATTTTAAAATGCAGATTATTTTAGTAAATCATTTTATTATTTAAGTTAAACGGATATAATTTACAAAAAACAATTTTTCTATGAATGTTGCAAGTTTAGTTCAGGGGGGTATAAAATATATCAATAATATCACCATTTTTTATGGTATGTAAAAATATCCGAAATTATATTTTTTAGTTAGATAAAAGTATTTTAGCCACGGAGTAAACAAATCCGTGCCATAGGTTATAAAGTACCTGAAGAAAAAAATTGCATAACCCCTCTGCAATTACTAATGGTTAAATACATTTTTATTCGCATTAATTTAAAAAGTCCTTTGCAAGTGTCACTAAATAATATCCGATTGTCAGTAGAAACATTCAATTAATAAAATCAATATAAACTAGGCACCTGTCAATGTTGTTTCTAATTTTATTTTGAAATTCCGAGTCAAGTATTAAACAAGCTAACTTTATGTAATAAATAAGAGTTATAACATAGTATAAATATATTGAAGATATCTGTATTTCTTTAAGATAGCACGATTTATAAGTTAACTAACAACGTTCGAATAATCAAATATTAATACATTATAATTGTTGATTTATTTTTATAAATTATAAATATATATTTTTAATTATTTAATAATTATTAACTATCGAAAATGCTTTTATGAAGCTCTTAAATACATATAAAAATAAGTTTTTCCAAATATAAATAATACTTTTTAGTTTTATCACATACAAAACCCAGAAAAAGCCTAGTTTTACAAACTCTATAACAAAGTAATAGTTCATTATTAAGATTGATAAAGAACAGTATACAAAAAGTAATTGTATTGAACATCATTACAATATATTCAATAATATTTATGGTATAAAAAAACAGACACCCAATACGGTTATAACAAAATTCCAAAATATATTATAATCAAGGAAGCAATACGAATTGCTCACAAGTTGTAAAATAAGGGCTACAGTTTTGAGTTTTAATGTGGTTACTTTTAAATAATTTTAAACATTGGCAATAATCTTTTCATGTCATCATAAAGGCTAAAGAAATATACCTATAAGTACAGTGGCTTCGTGACTAATAAACAAATAGAATAATAGGCGACTTTGTAATGTGAATTATCCACATAATGATCAATTTTACAAACGCGACTTTAAAAATGTGAGATGAACATTAAAAAATATTTAAAATTAAAGGAAAAAGAAGGAATGCCAATTAAATTAATTTTAAAATAGTTAAAGATTTCCTTAATGCTAATAAATAAAACAAAAATGTATAAATTTAAATAAAAAGTTAAAATAAAATAGAATCAAGATTAATGAATACTGTTTCTAGGTTCACAATACAACAAATCAAACAATGCGCGTAACCTGTAAGATCTATGTATAAATACATATATATTATATTTTATAATGCAAGCATTTTTAAATTTTAAATTTAAGCAAAAATTATAAGCACTGCATGAAAATAGGATTAAGTAATTAATGTATGTAGCATAACAAATACTTGAAATTGCATCTGAAGTCATTGCACAAAAATTAAATTAATTAATCAAAATATGATGTAGTACAACAATAATGTATTAAAAACAATGATCATCAAAAGTGCAAGCACCACATTTTCTAACTCAGTAAAGAGATATCCTTTTCCTTGAAATCATCATAATCAGCAGACCGATGCGAGCTTCGAATGGAATACCACGACCAGGTGAACAACTGTATAATCCCAATCATAAAGGGGATCGCACATGACAGTAAGAACATGACAGACTTGAGCTGCACCATCTCCGGCGACACGGAGAGACCCACCCCCGCTACAGCCGGCGAGTGCTGCTGGCCAGTCTGCTCGGAAGAGGCGGCCATCGTTGTGCCGCCTCCCGCCGCCTTGGAGATGAGCTGGTGGTAGCCGTAGTAATTGAGCACAGCCACGGTCACCATGGGGGAGAGACTGATGGCGGGCTTGGTCACCAGGGCGTTGGTGCCGAACACCATCGATGAAATAGGGTGACTGGTGCAGAGAACAGGGAGGTTTGGTGTTGGTATTGTAAGTAGCATTCAAAATTATATTTAAATATATGTTTTTATATATTATATATAATAAAAATCGAAGAATTGAATATAAATAAATGTCGGCAAAGTTATTATATTCTATTAAATGTAATCAAAATTATTATTGAACCTTTCAATTTGTCTAATTGCATTTGGAAAGTTCATTAACTATTATAATTTAAAAACGATAAGCTGGACACCGTTATTCAATGTATTGTATGAAATTTAAACGAAATGACGAAAATGCCACATAATTATGTACACTACTATTAAAATAAGCAAGTATTACGTATGCAATTAACATGAAATAAGTTGTAATCAGTATCAATGTTTATTATTATTTCTCACAGGACTACAAATATTGTGAAATATTTGCATAGTTATTCAATATACTCGTCAAAATATGTGTCATAATATTTAATATATATATTATTTTAATATTACATATTATTAAAATATTTGTCATATTATGTAATATATATTATAAATAAATGAACGGTTAAAAATTCATTTGATAACAGCAATCATAAATGGTGTATATAACTATAAATAAAATATAGATATGTAATAGTAACCTTCTTGCATGCTTCTCCTTGTCTTTGTCGCAAATATCCGAAAGAACCAAATCGAACAAAGAGAATGATGCATGGACTAACACCCTGGAAGTCAAATATCCCATAAATCTATATATTTAGCGTGTAAAGTATATTTAACTGCAGAAAACAAAATTAAAATGTTAAGTCTAAGTCTATAATCATATGTCTAATATGAATACAAAAACAATACAAAGTTGAGAATATTTTACTTCTCAACTATAAATCAATAATTAATGGTATGTAATTAAAAGACAAATGTATAGAAAGTTTATACTTCGTATAAAATTTTATGTTTTACATTTTATATTTTATTTTAAATAACTACAAAATGTTATTATATTGACAAATCATGCTGAATTGTTATATTTAAAGAATACTCTTATTTTAATTAAATGATGTTTATATTTTATAAATACCTTAAAGAATACTATATTGACCGGTACACAATAATACATGATATATATAATATTAATTAATTAAGGAACAGCTTTATAATATATATTTATGTTAATATTTGTGACCGCACTTGTTAACACTATTATACTTTTATAGCCTATTTGTTTGGCCTTCTTTTCTCCTTCATCAACTGTATCCTTAATATAAAATAATTACAGACAACATTTTCACTCAAATTAAATTTACTCTGAAAAAAACATTTATAAAATGTGAACTTTATTATATATTACCCATAATACCATTTGCAGGTCTCCCACAGAGCCAAAAAAAACCACAAATTCAACAATTTTAATAAACTTTGTAAATTAACAAGTTGTACCACTTTATAGTTATTCTAAATACTTATATGGAGAGATAAACAAGTGCATTTATACATCTACTTTTTGGTTTCATTTATCCTAGGTATAACACTAAAGCATCAGCATACTGCAGACAGATTGTACCTTACCCAAGAAAGCGTAACTATTTCGTTTTTACTTTACGTTCCATTTTTGTTTCGTGAAAAAATAAATAATATTCTTATAATAATTTCCGACTGTGGAAGGCTTGCGTTTGCAACATTAATATTAATATTACTTGGTATTACTGTGGTCAAATTTAGTATTTCAGATTCACGTACTGCGACGATTTTTATATCCTTTTTCAATTAGGCATATATTTTTTCATGACATTATAATAATTATACTGGTATATCTCACATAAATCGTAAAATTATACAATATTATTTATAGATCAACAAATTAAACAAACGTGAATCTTTCTTACGTATCAACGAGTAGAAATGTGAGATACAGGTTAGGACTCGCTCCAATTATATAAACACTGAATGATAATACAGTCGTGAATATAATACTGCATAGTATAACTCGATAATAGCCAAAATGTAGGATCCAATTCTTTCCAAAAATGATTAGTAACTGTAAATATAAAACAATAAAAGGTAATATTAGATACGCAACGATTAAAATTATAAAGGTACGTAAATATATAAAAACTTCCATAATTAGCAGTCATGTTCTCTGTCAAAGATTAATTAGTCAAAATTTGTTTAAAAATGCATTTGAGAATTTCTATGATTTTTCCTTGATTTGTCTTTGACTTTTTCAAGTATTTCAATGGTTATGGGATGTCATATCATAAAATAGTTTAGAGTTTTCAATGTTAAACGCCTTAACAATAATAATCTATTAGTTTTTAGATGTTGAGCAATGTCTGTGAGGTTCCAAATAATATCTTATTCAAATGCCCACATACATACGGATTGTATAAAGAAATAAAAATACGCAGTATAAACAGGGTTGCCACGCTTTTTCAAAGATCAAATTCCCTGACTTTTTAGTACAATAATATTCAGAAAAATTAGATA
>JAUZND010000711.1:0-13960 GCA_034780555.1 Coelogynopora nodosa | reverse complement strand
CTAGGGTACATGATGAGAGCTGAATAGCTCGAAACCGGTAGTGCTCTGTCTCTCCGCTGTTTGTACAGGCTCTGCGCATAGTGCTTATTTATTATTAATATTACTAGGGGACGTATTATTTTCTATTGTTTGGTTTCATTGAAAATTCTTACCATTTGCGAAATGTATCTATTTAAATGTATTGTACATCTGACCTTGGGCAGTAATAACTTTTGAGAAAGATTAAAAATATTTTAAAATAGTATATATTATATTACATTTTCGAAGGCTTTTTAATGATCGGTTATTAACAGCTGAAAATAATTTACTTTTACATATCTAGACCGAATTAGATAAATATGTGCGCATAATTTCACTGAATGTCCATATTACATATGTATCTATTTAATCGATACAGCAATTGAAATTGATATAGCTGACGAAATATGCTATTGAAATGCTATAACTCTAATTGTACAATTGGTAAGCTCATATTAATAGTAGTGTACCTCTTTGGCCAACAGCCTCCATGATGGCCCAGCCCACTGCGTCAGACTTCATACAGAGTTTGACACGGCCTATCCTCAGGATGTCCTCAATCGTTGATTGCGGATGGAACTCGACCGAACAGTGGGATCCGTTGAGCAGGTGGATATCGATTTGTGGGAGTCGCCTTCGGAGATAAGGCACATCATACATGTTATTACTTCGGGATAGATAGACCATCAAATCTTAGTTATAGCTACCGAGTGTATAAATATTTAAGGATAATTTAGACACCAATAACTGTAATTAACTATGGCGGACCTGTATAACTACATAATATATTTGTGTCTATTTTAGAGCTAGAGTTTGGTACGTGATATACCTATAATGGAAACATCTATGAAATCTAGAGGCCTATGTCCACTAAGCGTGATGTGACGTTCCGCAACATATTGAATTTATACTTTTCAAAGAGCTTATATTCACTGAAAGTGATCGTACGAAGCTGATTAAATTGTTCAGTTTATTCTGTAAAACCGAATTATTAAATTATTATAAAAGATTAATTTTTCGTCAATAAATGCTTTATATAGCGTCGCGTCGCGTTTCGTTGTTAGGGTAAACCGGGGCGAGTTTGTACACTTTATTTTATATATATATATAGTGATTATAACTATGCAATATAACACATACATGTTAAAAGAGTAGTTGAATAACTATAAGAATAGATCATTAACCAATATAATCTAATTCATTTTGAAAAATATGTTTGGTTTGTTTTAATTTACATATAAATAAACACAAATGTTAAGCGCGTATTTTGAAAACTTTCCACGTTTTCTAATTGCTGCGAAATAATTTACAAATTGAGGAGTACATCGTTCTTCTAGTTTATCAGAGTAGTTGAAAGTGAGTTTATAAGTTGTTATTCATTTTTATGGCATCAAGTTATAACATGAATTTTTATTTTATATTTTATCAGAGCCATACTTATATGGGGCGAGTTTGGCACTTTTGAAATGTAAATGATAAATTGTGGTTTCTTCACTGATTTGATAAATATTTTCTCTCTAATCATTTTCTATTTCTATTATCACTAAACTATATTAAATTAATAATATTAATATATATTTTACTGTTACGTCTATCTTAAAGCCTTAAAACCGAAGCTTTATATTTTAAACAACTCCACAAACAATATTGATCATTTTGTTCAGTGTCCTGAGATCGAATGTTATAATATTATTTTAATTAATAATCTAGATTTGCTGATATTATTTAAGTAGTTAAATTAAAACTATTAAAAAAATGTAACCCAATATAATAAAATATATGAAATGGAAAAATGTCACTCCCATTGTCAGACATCAGAGGGTAAAAGAACAAGGCTTGAATGTGTTATAAAATATGATAAAAACAGATACAAAAGTTCTCAGTTGACGAACGAATTGTACATAATATACAATCGAGCTGAGGCAGAAGCCAATACCAGCTAAGGTGTCAAAGATTAGTGAGCCAGATTCCCCTGGGGCATAATATATAGCTGACATTGTTCAACGAAATTGTCAGGATAAATAAGAAAGCCTATATTTGCAAGGAAACAGACTTCAATAAATCCACCATTTTGATAACCAACCATATACTGCCGATTCATCTGTTCTATAATGCAGTGGATGCATAGTAGGGAATGTAGCGAATCTCACAATATTAATTCATATATAATGGGGGGTGAGATAGCCCAGTCGGTTAAGACGCTGGTGACGTTGTGTGAAGGTAGCGGGTTCGAATCCCAGCAGTGTACTTTATCTCTCTCCCTGGCAGACAGCTGTGTCTGTCGAGTGTTTAGCAACTCTTCTGAGTTTGTTCAGAATGCCATAAATTGTAAATTGTCACCGAAATGTTTGTGAGAATTATAAGGACATATAAAATTTTTTTAAAAATAAATAAATAAAGGGGAAATAATATGAAATTGAAATAGTAAATTGAAATTTAGCCCTTCTGCGCAATACCCTACATATATCAAACGTTAATAATCTATTAAAAATACCAATATTAGTTTATTTTATCAAACTTTGCAATAAAATATGTCTATATTAATCAAAATAACAATAATAATAATGCAGTATTGACATTGTAGTGAAATGAAAGAATATATCCTATAAAATAACTAAATTAAACTTTTGATGTTACACATTTTACTCATCATTTGATAACGATAAATTCTTGCGAAAACAGCTTTAACATGGCCGGCGCGACAAACGCATGTAAATACAGCTTAAAATAAAAGAATAATCCTTCTTTTCATTATCATATTCTGCGGATTCCCCAGTGCACATTTGCCACAGATTGAAGTTGACAGACGTTGTCTGTCGTACACACATTCAATGAAAGCCGTGCAGCAACGAAAGAATTATGTTACATTCGCATATCATAGTCAACGATACATGTTGAATTGGAAATTGATTTTGTATACAAACAGTAAATGCTAGAATAAATAATGTGAAATATTCTGTTTGAAAGGTACATAATTATTGTATGTAACAAAGGTACAAATTGTAACAAAGGTACATATTGTATTCAACAAAGGTGCATATTGTATGTAACAATGCATTTAATTATTAGGAAAAGTAGATTAAAAAATTACAAAATGTTTTAAGTTTAAACAAATATTTTAATCAAAGAATTAAACAAACAATTACTTTTTTTATAAATGTTGAACAATTTTTACTAAATAGAATCGAATAATTCTACTATTGTTTACTTATTTAATGATTAAAATATCTAAATACGCATATTCTAGCATTTTAATTATACAATAAATATGGAGTTTTGAATATACTTCGACCTCATACAATCAATTCAGTTAGTATTATTCGTAAATAATTCGCTATAATCAGCGTGCTACATTATGTATACTTCTAGCATAACATACAGTCCTCGTACCGTCGTGAAAAAACAGAACAGTCATGTGATTGATATTATGACATCCCACAACGAGATCAGAGGTACATGTGTTGACAAGTTCATGTCAATCGGAAAGTTCATGTAGGCTGCCACGCACGCTGTTTCTGTTTATATTTCTGCACTTTATTTTTAGTTGTACCGACCCCTATATATATACTTAGGTTGTTACACAATGTGAAGGTGTATCAGGGAAAGAAAAGCAATTAACATTGACCTCCTTTCACGCCAGATCGCTAAGATGTACAAACATGCAACAAGTATGAAGCTATGGACTTGTTGCTGCTTTGCTATTACTATTTTTTTTATAAAGAATAGGAACGTGAAGCACAAAGTTTAGATACTAAACATTACAATCGTACATTTCTTTTTCTGGCGTGGCATGATTTGCACTATACATACATAGGTACAGAAAGTACCGAGAAAATCTAGCCAGGAAATTTATATATTTCGATCGTTATTGATATTACTCAGATTTAGTTATTACTTGAAATTAAAAGGTACAGATTATAACATATAAATCAATACATAAACTTTAAATTAATGTGAATAATTTGTGTTAAGTATAATTCAGTGCTTTGTAATATGGCGAAAAATTAAATTGTTTTATAAATTCCCAGGTAGTGATTTTTTAAACAATGTTTTGTAGTGGAAATTCAACATTTTAGTGGTTACTATTAATTTTTACACAATTGAATATAACATTGTATTTTATTTTTTTATTTTTTTACGAGTAGAAATTTTTAGCCTGAATACCACTTCATTTTTATCAAAAAAAAAACAAGACCCATTGAATAAAACGGATAAAAATATAAAGCGTTGCTAATTCTATTAATTAATATAGGCTAGAGGTATCTGGTTGTAGTAACCAGGAAATAGTATTCCTTCAAATTTAATTGATCAATTTCTTAAATAAATAAGTTTAACATTCACTATCTTTATCTCAATGGAACAATATTTAATTATGCGCTGTTCTCTTATGTATATACGTAGTATAAGAAGAGTCTATATAAGAAGAATATATATTAAAAAAATTATATATATCTATTTTTTTATTTTCAAAAAAATATTTTTTGGGGGTATGATCTATTTATAGACATAAGTCATAAATCTATGTGAGTCAGAATCGAATCTTCTTATACTACTTATATATTTACAAATCGAATAGGTTCAATAAATATCGAATGCTACACACAATGTAGAAAGCCATTCGATTGGGCCACAGAAAAACGGGGCCCATTGGATACTTTAGGGGCCCAATCGACAAATACATATATAAATTACAAAAATAAAATACAAATATAAAATACAAATACAAATTTAATATATATATATACATATAAAATTTGAGCGCATGGAGCTTGGGGTTGGGGCCCATTCGATGTGTAAATATATATATATATATATATATACCAGGGTATTATACCATTTAAACGGGTGAACAAAATTTGAAAAATTGGTGAAAAATACTAATGAATTAGTAAAACAGAATGCAAATAATTTGTAGATTTTGTTTTATTAAATTTTATAAATGTGTTTTCGATAATCTTTTGGAAGTTTTACATTGATTTGCACATAAAGCACAGGGGCTGCAATAATTACATATTTCCTTTTGTGGATTGTAGTATATCAATGATTACTCTACAGCAGTTCTACAATATTAATCATATAACTACTGGTAAAGTCCAAAAATGAGTTTTGCTTTCGTGGTACCTTAAAACAACCTGTTTATCATATTAATATATGTATATATTTAGATATATAATACATATATGTATAAATAATAACGGATCAGTACTACTTTTTGAATACTAGTCTATTTTAATATCATAGATTTCTTCAATGAAACCACAAATCATATAAGTTGATGATTACTGTAATTCCAAATATCGATTCATAAAAATAAAGTAAGATACATGTTCGAAAAGATAGACAATATAGGTATGAGTTTTCCTTTTTTTTGTATTAATCAGCTTTTCCAAAGTTTTATTCCAAAGAGGAATAAAAGTGTATGACAGTACTTCAGAAATCGAAGCTCTTATGCATACTCATACTACATATATTAAGTTATTATTAGTGATGTCAACCCGCAGTGAAATCTAATAATATGCAACATATTTTTGTATAGTATTAGGGAGGCAAATAATTAGTTGATTATCCACTAGCTATGCTCGAGGTTAAATTATTTAGGGGCAATAATCAACATATGAGAACTCTTCAAAAACTCCCCTACATCTGGTCTTTCTTCCCATAACCTGTATATATATTATGTATATATATCTCTGTTTATTCTGTTCTACATTATTGTAATCCATTATGTATACAACAATAGCTATCACGAATGAATATTATACTATATTATAATTGTATACCGCTGATAATGTATGACTCGTAAAGTGACAATTAGGCCTCTAAATTCATCCTTTAATAGAAGAAAAGATCTGTCCTTGATGGATGCAGTGTAGGTCTACATAAATAATATACCGTATCATGTTCACAATTATAGGTATGATAGGGATGTAATCTTGTTTGTAAAGATAGGTAAATCTCAAAAGTAATTATATTTAACTCCAAGGGTTTTTTTCAGTTATCATGAGATAAAACGATAATTTTCTTTTATATTTAATTCATACATAATGAAAAATTAAGAAGACTGTTTTTGTGTCATCTAATTGCAAACAATAAGTTTAAAAAATACATTTTTTATACTCATTTATATAATTAATTAAATTGTAATGTTTATGTTAAATACAGGTAATTTTGGCATCAATCAGAATTAACTTTTGAGTATTATTTGAGACAAGATGCAGTGTTATTAATTCATTTAAAAGAAACATATTAACAATATCATTATTTGTTATACCGTTTTTGATAATAGTAACCTTGACCTGCATATTACTCATAAGTGAATATTATTCTCAAAATTAAAACAAAAATATTTAGTACAATTGTGTCAACAATAATATTATACATCCAGCCAGAATCTAACATACTTTCAGTTTAATGTCAATAAAATGTGCTTATTTAAAATACATGTTACATATACACCAGGCATTATTAAACCATGCACACTCTTTACCGTAAATAATATTATGTTAAATGATTAATAATCCAAGTAATAATTATTCTACAATATTTATATAAATTATATTTAATTTTAAATGATAGAGTATAAATATACTGCAATTATTTGCAACATATTTACTTAATTAAATATGTGTATATCTTTTCAGTTCCTCCAACGCCTCCAGCTATTGTCACTGCAGTATTTACCTGAAACAAAGAGCTCTTAATTCTTTGATCGATGTCGGGAACTTCCTCACAGATTTCTCGAGTGTTCTTGCCAAACACTGAAACAATGAAGAACCAGGTTATTCACTGCACTTGAGGGAAGCTTTCATGCATGTGCTTCTAATAGTTCAGTATTATCATAATTCAATTGTAAAGTGGTGACTACAGCAGTTGCTAACTGCATGTGATTATTACATATGTATATGGACAAATAAAGTCTCTATATATATAATTCTAAATACGTTATATGTCCGCCTAGGCTATATATATACATAATAGCTAATATAAATATGAAAATACTGTTATATTATATTTATATTAATAATATATAATATTATTATTGTAATTTGTGTTTTTATGAGCTAAATATTTTCTGCCTAAATGTCCGTCTAAAATATTTAGCTCATAAAACTACATATTATTTTATTCATTAGGTAGGTATAACTTACAATAATAATATATACAACAGTATTTTCATATTTACATATTTACATTGTATATTAGCTATTATGTATATATATATAACTTAGAAACATTTTTTCCGACTAGGCAGACATATATAACATCTTCGTTCTAAATACATTTTTCGGTTTAAACTTCGTCTAAACATTTGTTTAAAAATTTTAATTTACAAATAAAAAATCATTTAACTAAATAATAAAAATTAATTATCATAATGGTATGTAATATTTATTTATATATATTTTGTGTGTCAGTATGTATAAAACAATTAGTAAAGTAGGTATATTGCTAAAATAAGCTGATTATGACAGATTAATAACAAATTATATAATACATGAAATATCTGCCATGAGCTTTATAAAAGTTATAATATATATTGTAAAAAAGCATATGTGTAGCAATATCTGTAATGCACTCGTATAATTTATTGAGTAACAGATTATTTTGAAATATTTGTGTAAAAGAGTGTAGATGTACCATATTATATCAACTGCAATGTGTCAAATGCACCGTGTATCAAAAATAATTTATGTTTTAATATGAAACAAAATGGATTTATAAGAGTTTGGGATTTATTGTCAGATAGCACAATTTTTAGAATTATATAGAAAAAATCTTTTGTTTGTTTTTTATAAACTACCCCGGAGTTCATTAGTATGTTTTTCGATTTAAAAATATATAGATTCAATACTATTCAATTATTATTTCCTATACTATGTGAACTTTCATTGTTAGAAATGATTGTATAATAAAAAGCGGTGGTCATTTAAATATTATTAAAATGAAACAGGTAATTACACACCCACATTCAATACAAAGGGTTTTTATTCAAATAAGTTAATACTAATCTCCATGGTAGAATCACCACTCTAGAAGATATTTTTATTTGCGTTCTTTGTAAGTTCTGGTGCTCAAAATAGGGATTCAAGTTAAATTATTCTAGTAGTTGTGCGTATTTGTAAACATGAAGTTCTAACGCAACTAATGGAAACAAGTAAATTATTTTTTATTAATTATATTAACTTGTGAGATGCACAACTCAATTATGTTTGACTATATAATTTCTAGTCTACAACGATCAACTTGCCTAATTCATTTTGACTTCGCACTTTGAATTCAATGAATGAGTCATCTAATGAAGACTCCACAAACAAGAAAATAAATGCTAATTTAGTCCACACATTAAATTTAATCAATCACCCGATGAAGACCCCACAAACCCAAAAACGCACATCTGGCCTAATTTAAACTGAATTTTTTTTTATAAAGTTAAAAATCGAGCTAAATAAAAACGACTTCATAACGGGAAGAAATTCCAACGGGATTATTTATTAATTTAAAATGTTTATTTACCTAATGAAAATCCATTATTATTAACAAAAATATTATTTAATGTATAAACTATACTGCTACATTATAAGCGGTGCTATATTATTCATAATATTTTAATTAGTTATTATGGTTTCATGATACATTAAAATTAATTATGTAAAAGATAAATAAAGACAAGTAATGGTCACTTGTACGGGATGCAAAAAAAACAACAATAAAAGTAAATTTTTATTACAATTAACAAAAAGCCGAGCTTTCACCTTTCACCAAGAAGGCATTTTCATGACATAAGGAACTACACAAATTATTACTCAGATTAAATATTACATACGAAAATGTTGTAAACCTTAATAACGGTTTCCATCCTCTTTATGGGAATTTAAATACGGTATACCCGTTCTTAATTATGTAACGTAAATTAGTATTTTTACACATTCTTGTTTTACATTATTATAATCATTTCTTCAATCTGTTATATCTCTGATTATTTCAAAAACATTCTTTTGTATTTTACACGTCTGTGAATTTGTGGTAACCTTAAGAATAACAATACACTATTCTACATGTCTATGTCTAGACTATATCGATATTTTTTGTTTTCTGTATACGTATGTTGGTGTTTACATGTCATTAGATTACTGAGATGTGTTTTTGAGTATATGTAAGCCTAGCCTATGCTTGTCTGACGATTTTTCATATATAATATTTAATCTAGTAATAATCTGTCTAGTAATTTTTGTAATTCTTTAAACCATTATAATGCCTTACTGTTGAACGGTGAAAGCTCGACTTTTGTTCATTGTAATAATACTTTTACTCTTTATTGCAGTTTTTCTTTGAATTATTTAAATGCTTAATTCCCGCAAAACATTTATCCCGCGATGTGGCGCTTCGCTTTATGTTTCAGTTTTAGAGCGCACATGTATAGATGCCTACCTTCTGCGAGAAGGTGGCGTATCGCCCCTCTTCGAGCGAGTTGTCAAGGGCGTACTTCTTGAGGTGCGCTCGCAGATAGCGTAATACCACCTCGTGGTTGGGGTAGATGAGTCCACAGGCCACACACATGGCGCGCCAGTTGGCCAACTTCACTGACTCCTCACATTCTGCACACCATGCGGTATCAGGAGAGAGAGAGAGACAAAGGAGGGGTGTATTCAATGTAGTAGTATAGAAGGATGCACTCTACTTCACCCTCCCTTCACCGACTCCTCACATTCTGCACACCATGCGGTATCAGGAGAGAGAGACAAAGGAGGGGTGTATTCAATGTAGTAGTATAGAAGGATGCACTCTACTTTACCCCCCCTCCTTCACCGACTCCTCACATTCTGCATATCATGCAGTATCAGGAGAGATAGAGAAGGGAGGGGTGTATTCAATGTTGAAATACCACAAAATATACATCTACTTATTGTACATAATTATGTGACTTCTTTGTTGGTATTTGGTGTTTATTATGTCGTATTTTTTACTTTAATTAAAATGTCAATTTCTATTTATGGATTGGAAACATAATGATATGAAATAACGTTGAAAGAAAACGTACAGCGCATAAGGATTCTCTTTTATGTATGTTTGTAAATATAAAGTTAACTAGCTATCTAACTTACTAATATTGAACAAACATCATAAGGTCGAAATGCTCTAGTATTTGAGAAGTTAAATAATATATGTACAAAGAGAACGTTATTATGTTACAATTGATGTATTCAATATCTCGTTATCCCGTTATAATACATATATGTTATTATTTATCACGAAAAAGATATGATACACACAATCTATACTGTACATTTTCGGTTTTCATAACATTTCTCATATTTGTTTTAAAATATTTTTCAAAACTTAATCATTCCTAAACCTATTATTACATAAATAATATCAATTTTCAATGAAACATTATTATAATTTTCGATATATGTACATAAAAAGGAAATACGGTCGCACCTTGTAATTGTGAAAACCACTTTTCAATATATCTATCATTAGGCCAAAAACACAAAAACGTTAAAAACAGACAATGTCTATCTTTATTTTTTTTTATGTAAATATATTAGATATAAATTTTATATATTACTATCATTTAATTTTTTTGGTATATTATTACTGTATTTATTTTATATAACAACTAACATTTAAATAATGATTGCTTTTCTGATGTTGGAAATTTTAATTTTTTAATTAAAAATTTTTTTACTTTTGTAAATATTTTGATTTGACTATTGTTCAAACTTCTGTTGCCTTAAATATATTTAATATTTGTTGTGGTCACTTTGCAACGTGGTTGAATAATTAAAGCCTGTAAAATTGTGGAGATTACAGACTTTGGAAAGTTAAACGTATTTCTTGTTACAATTATACAAATAATAATATATTCCAATAAGAACATTTTAATAGAAAGAGATACATATTCGAAATGAATTGATAATGTAAATCACTATTAATATGTATTTTAATATAACATCAAATAGAACATTATATAGAATGATTTAAAGAATGCATTCTAATTGGGTTTTTTTAAGTAATGTTATTAATATTATATTTATTACACATATTTTAGACATCTTCATTTAAAATGGATGTATTTTTCTGGAATGGAAACTTAAAATATTTGCATTTTACTAATTGAATTAAATATGTCTCTGTTAAAAATATTCCACTTTACCTAGAGCGATTTAAAATATGCATTATTATGTAACTCCAACTGCAGATGAGTGAAATAGTTGTGATAACATGCAAATGCTTCATTAAAAAATTAAACCAAAAACATTAGTTAAAAATATGTATGCATGTAAAAAAACTTTTATACATAAATAAATTATGTTTAATATCTATCGTAATATTTAGATAAACGATTTCGTAAATATATAATGCTATTATTTAAAAATATTATTCAACAAAGAACACATCAAAAAAATACTTAAAATAACGAAAATCTTGAAATCTGTTAACATATAAAAACTAAAAGGAAGAAAATAATATTAACAGAATTAGTACATATGTTAAATAATCCGATAAGTCGTCACCAAATAATAATGATTGTTTTTTACAACAATTGCAAATTCAATAGGGACTGATTAATTGTGAACAGGGCCTTTTCAAATGGTAGACAACATATCCTAATTGTACCCAGTCTACGATTTGTGTATATTTAGTTAGACCATGAAATGGTGGACACATCAGAATCCAGAAATTGGCCAGTCCAATATTAAGAAAATGCGAAAGATTCTGATACACTGTAAAATATTAAGCTATTATTCAATATGATATATTGTACAGTACATTATTAAAGTTTTAAATGTCTAATTATTATAAAAATAATAGACCTATAGAGATAGGATAAAATAAAATATAAAGTATTTAGATACTCAGAAATTATGTGGTTCGTTTACGTTTTTACATGGACTGGACGGAGCTAGCGATGATGGTAACTTATAGTGTGCTTGAATTGCATGGAATAGAGTAAAGAAGTTACACAACTATAGTCAAATGTATTACTTTGTATTCATTTTGTTATATATAAATAATAAGAACGGAAGTACACATTTGAGCGCTCGTAGAATTATTGTTTTTTGAAATACGAAACACAAAGTCACAAATTCCTAAATCAAAGTAATTACTGCTCGCGTAAAGGCCTATAATGCACACCATGTGCAACACGACGCAACATGGTCATAGAAGATACTCTTATTGTATTAAATGGGGAAGAATGTGTATATTTATTATATAAGGTTAGAACATCCACAAAAACAACAAAAAAGTGAAAAATCAATTAGCACGACATGCTCATTAAATTGGAAGGATTTTTTTGGATTTATGTTTCAAAAAGTTGTGAATAAATAATGTATTTTATCTCTTTCTACATGATTGGAATATAGTTAAATAAGTAAGCAATTCTTTTCCATCACAACACAATTAACATCTATAAATGGATAACATCAGTAAATTATTGTTTAGTATTTCAAAGAGAAAATTATTACTTTACCCCTTTTAATTGACCTGACTGAATTTTCTAAATAGTAGATGGTATACATCTGTACTAAGGATAGGCCGGGTGTTGCTACGAGGTTTTATATACGACAAACACAGTTCATAAACAAAGGAAACAATTGATCAGGTTAAATTGGAATTGTTAACAAAAATGATTAAAAGAAAATATGACAGCTTCCCCTCCGTTGTGAGTTACCTGTTACACCTATATGTGACAATTAGCAACACAAAGAAAAACCGAAATAAGTTATTTACGTTTCGAATCGTATTCTACAAAGAACAATAATATTTTTAATTTCATTAGCAAATTAGATATTGAATAAAATTACTTATTGACTAAGGACATGTAATATTTTTCACGAAAAATACTTTGTTTTAAATATGTAAAAATATGTAACTTTTTTAGTAAATTTAAATTACTAAATTACTGTAAATGTAATCTTAATCTCAGCTAAATAAATATATCCGCTTTTCAGATTCAAGTTTCAAGAAAATCCTGGAATCTAATTTAATATTTTAAATAATCGGTTTCAAAGCTTTTGCTAAAAGCAATCAATAATTTTAATAGAATATTCGTGGAATACTTTGTTTATTACTTATAGTTACAATAACAGTAGGAAAATTGCCATGACTGCATTTTCTGATAAATGTCTTTATTGTAACATTTTGTAGATATTTTAATTTTAAAATAAAAATTTCTGTCATTATTTATGTTGAACGCTGTGCACGATTTGGTTGAGAAAATGTATTTTTCAAAGTTATAAATTTTAAAATACAGATTATTAGCAATTTATATAATTTATATTGTATCATAATAATTATTGTCCATTTTACGAAGATTCTCAAGTGTTATAAATCTAGTATGTAATGATATGAAAATATTGTTCAAAATTGTTTAAACATTTTTGTTGAAATTTAGAATTTAGGAAAATTTTAGTTCTATTTTGATTGAGGATTTATTGTAATATTTCTATTATTAAAAATAAAAATAAATAATTTTTGAAGATTTTTTCTGACTTTTAAGATTAATTCTTGCATAAAGTAAAAACTCATACGCGCGCGTGCTAAATTAATGTCTAATCCGTTGTAAACTAACATTTTTTAAATTTTTAATCAAAACAATTTCAAAAAGTCACTTTTGTTATTGAACACAATATAAAACGATTTATATAATCGGGCTCTTCGAATTGCACAAAACAAAAGTGATTTCTATATTTATTCCACGTGATTAGATAAAATAAAAGCGATATTTGCAAAACCTTACATATGGTGACGTTATATAGTACTATGATAATTCGGCGACTTTTTTTGTTGTTTAATGAGAGTTCTTAAGGAGAGTCTTTAGGAGAGTCTTAATGAGAGTTCTTAAAGAGAGTCTTAAGGAGAGTCTTAAGGAGAGTCTTAAGGAGAGTCTTAAGGAGAGTCTTAAGGAGAGTCTTAAGGAGAGTCTTAAGGAGAG
>JAUZND010000710.1:0-35216 GCA_034780555.1 Coelogynopora nodosa | reverse complement strand
TATTAATGGAGTGTAGTCGAACTGGTGAGTTAAAGATTCATTTCCAGTTGAATTTGTCATTATTGCCATGATTATAAGCAGAAATGCAAAAAATATGAAAGTAAAAGATCCGAACAATTTATATCAAGTCAAACCAAAAAAACATGCTTTACTCAATTGGTTGACGGTAATATGTGTTTCTGACCAATAAATACATTTGTTTGAAATGAAATATATTGCTGTAGCTTTTTGACTTATTGTACCTGCCTAGGCCTACTTATTGCCAACTTATCTCGAACCCATCTCGTTCACATGCGTATTTCTTTACATGGGAACATGGAGATGACAGGTGTAGGCTATAATACACAGTACCAGTAGAAGTATGTATGTGAGGCCCTTTGTACGCCAAATAGATTGATTGGTCAAGATAGTTTATTACCCATTAAGAATTGGGACCTGATACATTACTGACATTTAGAAAACATTAAATTGAATTAAATAAACTGACATCTATTTTTATTTATATATTAAAATTTATAAATTCAAATTATAAATTCTTCTAAAACTTGGAAGCATTTCTGCTTTTTTTATTGTAATTAATCAACTATTTTTATTTTACTAATTATATTAACAGTTTGTTATTTAATTAACATGTTCGTTTATTGAACCTTTCGAGAAAGGATGTTTGTAGTCATCAATAAGCAAATCTGGTATAACTGCAACAGTTACATTTACAAAAAAGTTGTATTGGTGTATACCTAACGGTGTATAGAATATAATCGTTTGGTTAAATAGAAAATAACACACACTACTAATTGTGCATAACACACTGTAACATGTAAATAACAGCATGGTAAACTGTTTAAAAATGATGTTGGTTTGATAAATAATAGTGAAACACAAAAAAAACAATCAGAAACACGGAAAGTCCCTTTTCATATATTTGGAACACCTCCCTTGTCAAATTGTAGGGCTAAACATTGGGTGGTGATTCTTAGTATAAATGATTAATTAAATAGTTGTAATATATAAACGTTTTATCATAAAAATATTATATTTTTAGAGATTTACATATAAATAAATAAATTTCATTTTGATAGTATGTTGTGAAAAAAGCCTTTATATATAGAAAGAAGTGAGTCACTTCAGATAGTATTTGTATTATCATCATCCTTTTATAACAGACATGTTTTAGATAAATTTACATTGTAAAATTTATACCGTATCATTTATATTGTGAGCAAAATTTGTAGTTTTTTCGAAATTATTTAAAAATATCCCTGATACCTTGCTAAACAGTATATTTTGATAATTTCCGGTTCTTTTTTTTAATTTCTCCAATTTTAATGTGTTTCAGGTGGTGTGTTGAGGATTTGAATAGAATACTTCCATTTACTATTATATATCAGATATATGAAGTTATTATTTCATAAGTTAGTATGTGCATGTCACCTGTGTTCTCTTATCAGTCGATATGTTTTAATAATCCCCAAATAGGACAGACGATTTATTCTTTGCGTCAACTTTGGATTCCAATTTCACTGAATTGTCAAGCAACAAATGATTTTGTCGGGAATTAAATGAATATATAAATGGCTTTTGATAGTTTCTGTCAAAATAATGTTTTCAAATAATTATTTTATTTTATTCCCTAAGTTGTTGATTTTCTACTTGCTTGCAAACATTTGCTGTGCATTCATCTGTCAAATGTATATTAATCATAATTGACATGAAATCAACAATTTATGTATCTAATTATCTGATAACATAGCTAAGTATGTCATTCCGTTGCCAGTATATTATCAGGAAATGAAGACGTTGTTTTATGAGACGTTGACTATCCACCCATGGTATGTATAACATATAAAAGACAAAACATAAATTACGTAATCAAATAAAATCCTGATTCAGTTGTTGTTAAATGTAATTCGGTTATACATTGATAACATAGAAAGCTGATAGTATCAATAAGTTCATAATGATGTTGAATTAATGAAATAACTCATAACAGACACTTTTTATTGTATGCGTAGCATAGCATTTCCATAAGATGTCTAAAATGGTACTCAATACTTTATATTTCAAGCATGTACACATGTCATACATATACATCGTATACATTTTAAGAAGGGTAATCCATATTATGTAGAATAAGTATATCCAATTAAATCAATCTTAATACTCACTATTACATGCGTATGGAACTAAATCTAAACACATTCAACGTTTGAAATAGGATAAGAAATAATAAATGTTTTTTTTAAAATTTAATTATGTGGCATTGTTGGATCCCATTTTGACCTACTCCAAATGACGAAAATGTTAGAACATATATTATTAAGATCGCAAATTGTCATATGTTTCTCTGAAAACATTCAGAACTATTATCCATCGTGTCCCAATAATCCATTGTTTCCTCTTAAGCGACCTCATACTAATACATGCCGATAGTTAAAATAATGATAAATTAAGATATTATAAGGTAAACAACTTCATATAAATTTTGATTAAAAGGGCAGTTTTTAGTTGTGGCCGCATACCATTTCGACTGCTCATTGTTCTTATTTCAATGTATTACTTAATCAAAAAAAGCGTGTCTTATACAACAGTTGCGTTTCGTGTTATACAATGTTAACAACGGCATGGAGATTAAAACATAAAATTCCATGTCACCCAACCCTATTTAGCAATAGAAGAATCAGTCACATGCCATATAATATGATACCTACAATTATTTGGCATGGCATAATTCATTCTATTGAACATGCCCGCCACGCATGATTCTATTCGACATCTGATTTAGTAATCTAAGTGACATGGCATCTATGATTCTATATGGCATATCAGGTAATGGAACCCATTGTCTCTCTCCAATGCCACCTATAAAAAGTTACACTACCAAAATCCAGTGTCTCATAGAATATGATATGAGATTACACAAAAATTTATATTTTAAATAGTCCCCTGAATCATCACATAAAGGCAGGATTTAGCCACTATCAAACAAAATAATTGACCATGTCCACCATATTACTCTTGTTTGACTCATTATAAAATGGGCAGAATTACATTGAATAATACAATGACCGTAATGGTTGCACTGTACGGAAAACATAAAATGTTATGTATTCTTAGACCCTAAATATCGTAATTTTTCTGTGTTTTAAAATGCATAGCTAATTTACTCTGAATATGAGAATTCAAAAACTGTATTAATATGGTGTTAAAAGAGAATAATTAACTAATTTATTATATTACATGTAGACGCATGTGCATACAGGCATTACTAATATGTAATCTAGCGTTAAACATTTCATACTTTAAATCAATTTAGATAAAGGGGCTTTCTTATGTTTTTTGGACAATTTAAATGTCCGATGAAAACAGTGAAAACGGATGAAATCGTTGGTGGAGATATTTGTCAGTGTTGGTTTCTGAATGATTCGTTTGTATAATGTGGGATAAATGTAGAGCTATAAGCCACTGTCAAAGGTTTCTCCGTTCGTTTCGGATCAGTTAGAAATAAATGACAGTAAACTCAGGAGTCACTTATTTTATTTAAAATTTCGACATTAATTTTCTTAAATTTAAATACAAATTATATGAAAACCAAAATCATACATTTAACTGTACGGAACGATACTATACTGTATTTTGAACAATATACTATATAAATATAAATACGAATATTATATATATATATATATTAACGATACTATAGTATATTACTGTTCTGAAATACAATATATAAGATAACCGGTACACTTTTTTAAATTCTATAATTATACGTCACGCAATCGCGCAAAGACGATTGCGTGAGAATAATGTTTTACAAACAATTATACAGTATAAAATTAAGTAAAATGTATGAGACACCCATACTGAAAATAAAATAACTTTCTATATATATATATATAACTATATTTAACTCGCCAAAAATCCTTTCTAATATTAAAAAAATAGATTTTATAAATATAAAATTGCCTGAATTACATGAATATTACTGTATATATACATCATAAGGTTACTTTATGAGACATACGTATGAGACGTATACTATGAAACACCTACGCGATAATTTCCAATGACTTTGACAACGAAGGCTCTATATATCCCATTAAATATACGGCACAACCCACAGGGAATATCTAATATTAAAGCATGATGTATGTATCAATTGTCGGCGCTCAACAGCAGTCGAGTGCCATTTTCTCCGTTGCTTATTGAGGAAGCGAAATCCCGGCATTGTATTTCTCTGTGATTATATTTAACATTCAGTCAATATACCTACGTGGGCAAGCAATGTGATACAAAATGTGTTTGTCTGTTGATATACATTATTAAAGTTATAAGGATTTATATGTACGTATTATTTAAATATTATTTGATAATTTATAATATTTGATAATTTGAATTTGAATATTTGATAAATTATAATATTAATAAACGAATCGTTATAAATAATATTTAATAATTTAATAATTAATTTTCAATAATATATATTAACTTTGTATAAATATAAAGTTTTAAAGATGTTCATATATGTTTATTTATTATCAAATAATATATATATTCTTTTCGTAAATTATTCGAATGGTTACTTCTAAGTTACTTCTTGGTTAGTTCAAAATGCCTATAGTTAAGTATATTTAATAATTATGACGGTATATTGTACGTAAATACAGACGAAAACTAATGCAATACTACGAATAATGACAGTATACCTACAGATTACCTGAAATCTCATTCTAACCCATATTATCGAATTGTTAGATTGATACTATTGACCAATAGAAATGCAAGCTACAATTAAGCAGGAAAGAATCACTGCAGTAATGGAGTAGGTAGGTAGATTGGTAGCCACGGCATTCAATATTGCATTATAATCGATTTTGGTACATGCCTTAATTCAATGGCCACGGCTGTAGCTTAATGATGTCAACTGATTCTGTCAAATAGCGAGAGACGACTCTAGATTTAAAGCGTAACCACATTATGCAGTAGGTTGCCACAGATGTAGAGATTAAATAATGCCCTTTCGATTGTTTGGTAAAACTTATATAAAATATATGACTAGCGCACGGAATTTACTTGGGATTGAAACCAAAGTTTAGGCTTTGGATATAAACATGAAATCGAGTTATTTGAAAACAAACTGCATATTAGGACTATATTTGAGTTGAAATTTTATTGAAGATTCCATTTGTGCAGCCATTTGTATTCTGATTTTTAAACATTATCTACACATACAGATATATTAAAATTGATCGGAAATTTTCAACAGAAGAAAAGACAGAATCAGTTGAACGCTGTTTTGCTATTTTATCGTATTTGCTATATCCATGTAATAAGTTAGGGAATTGTGAGTCATATTTATTTATTTATTAGCGTTTTAAATCTATGTGTTGGTTACAGTTAAAATTGATTAAACAATAGAACAAACAAATTTATATGAATATCAATGTTATTTGAATTATTAATTTTTTTATTAAAAAAACAGATAGAAATATAGTATGTACCCACATGTAAATTAATATAGTGTTAAATAGCATTGTATTTCACAACAAAGAGCATAACATCTTTGAGGATTATATTTGTTTAAATCTGCATACAATAAAATACATATAAGTTAACTCACATTGCATGACATGTGTGTCGATATACGATATAAATAAAATATGGGTTTAGTGTCAATCATTATATTAATACGATTTTATTACCTATCTCCAAATTATCGGTTATTAAATAATCCAATACCTCTTAATACATTATAGCATTTTACGATCTGCCATAGAATACAACAGAACCTCACAATATATGCTGCCAAAAACTCGTCAGGTACAATGTATAGAAAAGAAACAAACGCATTAATCCTTTATTGGATTCACAAATATAAAACAATAGTGGAAATATTACAATTAATCATATGACCGATTTTAAGCAGCTCAATAAACTAAATTGAAAAAATCGGTTAAATAACGGAATTTGAGGATAATAAGGTTAACGATTACTTGTTTTAAAAACATATTTGATATGGGAAACCAACCCTAAGTTTATCCTTATTAAATACAAATAAATTTAAGGTAATTTTTGGTCCTGTTATAAAAAAATATGTAACTATTTAAAAATATGTTTATTTGTTAGTCATTTTGCATCAATGATTGTTTTATATTTTTAGGTAACTTTTAGGTAATTTTTGCTAACAAAACTAGAAAAATGCCAATAATGCTGGAATGGTATCAACAGGACCAAACGAATTGTTTAAAAAATGAAGTAAGAAAATATAATTTTATAAAATAGCAAAACCACATTTGTCTGCTTCTGTTGAACATAAAGCGGGTCAAGAAAGCGGCCAATGTTCTTCAACCGACACACTGTCACTGAACAAGCCTTAAACTATTTATCAAACAGCAACAACTGTAACGTACTGATAACCTGGAGACACGTTATCTTTTATGGAGACATGACTTTATCATCTGCTAATATGCCGCATTGACTACCGATATATATAAATATATTACCAGATAAAGTTATGTCGGCGGGAAAATGTCGCTTAAAAATTGTGAAAACTGAATAATAAAGTGCAGATAAGTACCAACGGGCCATGCAGAAACGTCAAGCAAGAAACAGCCAAAAAGTGAAGGATTAGGTTATGCGGTGCTGGAGTTGGGAGCCTCAGGGTGTGTTTAAAATGATTTATGGACGACGTTAAATCATGTGATGGTTTGTGACAAGAAAAAGACATGTAAAATTCCTCATAATTAGATAAAAAGGTAAAATATCACTGTATATAATATGGACATTAACTTTAAATTTAAAATGTTGTCAATATAATATGTTTCTAATAACAACATGGAATATTATAATTCGCAATGTATTGAATTACAAATATTAAATACTATATAGTCCCTAACTATATAATATATATAGCCACTATATAGTAACAGATTTACAGGAACCAAACGAAATGAAGCAAAACTATTCAAAGTTCAAAGGCGTTTCAAAGAATAAAAGCATGCCTGTCAATTTATTGTCGTTACAATTTTCACATATTGACAACGTTTGTGGTTATACAATATAATGACCAGTATTAAAAGTCCAAATATATTATATATAGAAAATAATTTACAATTTACAAAAAACTAACACAATGCGTGATAATTTATATACTGGTGAAAATCATTGTTTTTAATATTTATACCTGATTTTAAAACTAAAAACAAATTTAAAAAATTAATTAATATCATGAAATTGCTGTATATTATATTAGAATGGTGTACTCCAATATCAAAATGGACACGTAACTTTTAAAGTGATCCATAGATCAATCACAGGTTGTCGGCGTCGTGCGGAATATAAAAGAATCTATATACTTCCTGTTATCAAAACTATCGGCCTATATCATCCCACTTCCAAACAATATACGCGTAAAATGGAACATGACGGCCTTACTTAGTAGTGGATTGAAGTTGATTGTAATCACCTTTTAACTGTTACCTTGACTCAGTAAAGGGAACTTTTATTATTCTCGGCAGTCAATAACATCAACTATCTATTAGAGTAGAATAATCGAGGTATTTATTACAATCAACCGATGACTATAAAATGTTTTTTTTATTTTCAGTGTACAATGAGTGCCTCACGATTTATTGGTCATTTTACTATTTTATAATATTAATACGAATTATGGGCGTATTAATATATATATATTATTGAGAACAATAGAATCGTAATGTTACGGCCTTACCCGTTTTGATTATTATTAATATTATGTCGAACTTTTTAAGATCACAATATTTGCCGACAATATGTATCACAAAAGTTTTTGACGAAATTATGTTTCACAAAAGTTTTTGACGAAATTATGTTTCACAAAAGTTTTTGACGACAATATGTTTCACAAAAGGTTTTGACGATAATATGTATCACAAAAGGTTTTGACGATAATATGTATCACAAAAGGTTTTGACGATAATATGTATCACAAAAGGTTTTGACGACAATATGTATCACAAAAGGTTTTGAACAAATTGACTTGTTTTGATCATTTGTTGAATATTTCATATCAATTTTATAAATATGTTATTTGATATCGGTGTAATTACGTCATTATTTAGCATAACTAAAAGTCAATAACACTTTTTTTATATAATTTAACAACTTTTTATTGATTTTTTCCATACTTTGTTTTATAAGTTTCGAATTTCAGATAACTGTGTTGTGATTCCCCACATGTATCCCACATCATTCTACATAATATTCAAAACGTTTTTAAAGACTTCTCCGGAAATGTAATATTATCATCTCAAAATAATTGCTTTATTGAATCATTTTCAAATATTTGCTTCGGTGAAATACAATTATGGCGGACCAGAGGGTTCAGTGTGGAAATCTCTAAGATTTGCTATTTAAATGAGGTATACCTTACAGACCTCGACGTCTGCAAGGTTTACCTGGCAAATCTTTAATAATTACAATTTAAATGAGGTTTACCTCATTTAAATTGGAAATCTTTGAGATTTCCACACTGAACCCTCTGGTCCGCCATATACAAATATTTTGAAACGTAGTTGTTTTTGCTGCTGAATTGAATTCAGTATTAAAATTCAAAATTTAAAGAACTACATATAATGAATATAGATTATTCCATTAGCGGGGAAAGTTTCGTGTCATATTAAAAACAGTTAGTCTGCAATAAATATACGATATTATAGAAGTTTGTATGGATAACTATGAAATATTAAACATTTAGTTATTTTAATAATATATTTTATTTTTTATTGACGATATCGAAGTCTTACAAAACTATGTAAATATCTTTGCGAAGTCTGTCCCGTATATATCCAGAATGCTTATTTAAAATGTCAATAAAATAGGTAGCATACTTTTGAATTATATTAAGCTCGAAAGTAGTGGTATTGTTCACTTATCTTAGGATGCAATAATATGACGTATCTTCCCTTTTTGATGTTCTAAACAGAAACTTTAGGGGACATCCAGACAGTTTTTATGCCATTTTTATCTTGTTATTGTTAGGTTCACATAATTCACTAATTCCTAGCTTACAACATAACCTATTATAGTATTACTAATCTGTGTATAACGCAGCGCTTTGGAAAACAATTATTACTCCGATCAGAATAAATTCCGACCCATGTATGTAGGTAAGCCTCGACGGACCAATTGGATTAAACATATTCTGAGTTCTCATTTGGACGATATTAATCTACTCCGATCTGAACTTCGAGTTTGGAAACTCGGGTAAGAGATGGATTTGTGGGAGCGATACGGCATTTCTCCGCGAACAACACATCAGGGAATAAAACACAAAATCAATCAATATGATATTACGTTTGTACATTTATAGACATTTCGCAGACTAATTTGTTATACTTGCTATATAATTAAAATGTTTGTAAAAATAAATGATAGGTGTAAAGGTTATTGAATAGTTCATGATTAGTGATAATACAATTACACACATAATATTAATAATTAGAAAACTGTTCTTTCAACTTAGTGTTTCTAACTATAACAAAAAATTAAATTATTAAATTATTACAAAATATTGAAATATTAAAAAAATTGAATATATTAATGTTTGCTAAGATATTTTAAAAAGCAGTGAAAGTAAAATAGAAAATAAAATATTCTATTTCATTTAAATTAAATTACCTAGCTGAGTATATACAAAGGGCAATTTAATAATTTTTTAATATTTTCTCTTATTTATTCGCGGTTAATGTTTCACATGAAGTGTTTTTATTCAATCAATTTCATTGATTTTCAATTACCTTTCTAAAACTATAATATAATAGAAAGTTTGTTGCCTTACAAACATTACATATTAACAGCACTGTATGTAGTCGTATATCGATTCAAATTATATTATTATTCGAAAATATACATTCTGTAAATAATTGAAATAAAATTTCAATGTATAATTGATATATAATTAATTTTCCAATAAATATATATTAAACTAACGATCTGGAACAATTGTAAAAAAATAATGACATAAATAAATAATACTTTTCAAATTAGTGTCAAATATAGAAATAGATGATAATATAATATCCCGAAGTTGAAAGACAAGGTTGGCAAACGAATAGAACAAAAATGAATAAAAACATCATACACCATCGAGCAAAGCCCTTCTTCGACTGACTAACTGCGAACAACACTAAAGATGAAGTTAAAATGAAGAAAAAACCCATCAAAGTCGGTGAAACTTACGCATTAGAACCGCACAGCGCCCTGTCCTCGTAAAGGGAGACATTTTTCTCGCTGGAAATTAGGAGAAAAAGGTGTGCGGAATATAATTTCTTCTTTTAAATTAATTCGTTTTTTTAAGCTTTCCCCATATATACAAGTTTGAGCGACATAATAATTAATATTTACTATATTGCTGCAATAATATTTCAGTCATAGATGCCATCATAACTGATCTGTTTCTACACTGTTAACAACATTTTAATTAAACAGTTAGCATTTGAAATGTAAAGTATAAGGATGCAATTTGTTGATAATTTCTGTGAAATATTAATATGTGAAATTAATATGAAAGATATACTCGACTCGCAGATTCTCGTTTGCTTCACGTTTTTTATAGGAAATTTAATATAAAGGGATTTTTTTTAATTTCTGGCATTTATAATTTATAGAAACTGTCTATTTAATTGAAAATATTGTTTTGTCATCTTCAGTAGGTGGTTGTCATGTGATGAGTCATAAAAAGACAAAACAGCGCTGTCATCTCCCCTTTGTTGAATATAATATGCTTTTATCAGTTATAGTCTATTTAAAAGGTTTAATCAACCCGGCGCTTCCACACCCAAATAACTTAATTTCCGCGCAGGACAAATTATGTGCGAGTTCCTGATTACCGCGGCCCTGAGGGTTTGGGGCCGAAGCCCCCAAATTCGGGGTCCAGTCTGACGGCGATGCCCTCAGCTGAAAAATTTAGCAATTTTATGGTCTAAAAACCGGATTGAGAAGCTCTTTAAAAGCCTATGTAGCGCGCTAATACACGTAATTTAATCAATTTAAACTTGGCTACGCCTCCGATATATAAGTGTATCTAAGTGCATTCAAAATCTTCACTCTACGTCCACTTTTTTCTGTAAGGGGATGGCTAAAATTTACCGTCAATTTTCTGGTGTCATATTTTCCCTTTGTTTATTTAATAGTAATTACAATAGACAAAAGACAATTGACCTTAACTTTAAAGCAACTTATCACCTTCTTGTTATTATTAATTGATTTCAGCACTTTACCATAATAATGGGTGTTCAACAAACTGAAGTCTAGAGCTCGCTATCCGCTTTCGTTGGCAATTATTGGTAACAAACCGGCCTGTTTACGAAGTAAATACCCTCGATTATCTGTAAGTAGTTTGTATATAATAATCTAAGAAGTCATACCTTCATGTCATTATATAGATTAAACATAAACAACTTTTAAATCATAAATTAAAAATCAATCAATGTAATCTGTAAACTCAAAGGAAAAGGCAATGAGATGGAGTCAAAAGAATATAATATACAAAACAGTTAAAATTGTTGTATTTATTTTTTAAATAAATTAAAATATCTATATCGTCTCAAATTGGGCAGCATCGATTAATTATTATCCGTATGACTTCGTTCCGATTCAAATTTATGGATAATAATTAATCAAAGCTGCCGTAAGGAAGGTAGAACGTCTTCTTCATAATATAATTGAATTGCACTATAAGCGATCCTTATGCTTAGTGTTCGCGGCTTTATAGTCATATATACCTATATGTATTCCAGATCCTATTACCTTCGTCAATGCAAGCGAAATACTGGTAATAGAAGGTAAAACACAACATAAGAAGTATTAAAGTAGGATCGCAGCCATTTACATAATCATTTGTAATTATATTATATATTAGCTGTAAACTGTAAAGTGTGTTATACATTATGCGCCATATATGAAGTATCAATTCACAGCATAACTATACATTACATTTTTAGGTTCAATTATAATTTCAAATACTTTCCAATGACTTTTCAAGATTTTCCTGACACACCACTCTTTCTCTCTAAGACTTTCCAAGACCGCGGGTACCATATTTAAACAAGGTGGGTTTTCACCGAGACCAGAACGGGACGTGTTCGCTATATATATATATATATGTACATATACACAATAACTGCACTATAATGAAGAAGGACCACGGCCGGCGCATACTCACGTCTGTTTGATCATGATGAGCATAGCGAGGAGGTCGCGGGAGTGCCAATCCTTGGAGCCCCACTGGACCGAGGCCGACATCGAGTGGACACTGCGAACCGAGAGGTCCAGGGGGGTCACGTTGCCTGGAGACAGTCAACAGTCAGTATGTAGGCTACATATATATACATGTATATAGCGATTGGATACAGTTTTGTAAGTGGCAGATATATAGATTGATGAATATGTAGTAATTAATTCTGGTTCACATTATTAAATAACCAAATCCTAACAAAATATAAATGTTTATTGAAAATGTCACCCATTAAATAATTATTTCATCGTTATAAATTAAAACCACTCAAAATAACAAAATTATTTTTATCAGACAATAAAAAGGGCTTTTTAAAGTTTTTATTGGTAATTAGATTGTTTTAAAATATATTTTTCTATTTCCTCTTTGCGAATTGCTTTTATCGATTTTTATGGTAATGGTATTTAAACTCCGTAAATATCTAGCATTATAGGCCTACTGCTAAGAAAAACATACCAACTCTTCACCAATTTTTTATTCATAGATATAAAACTCATAATTGTGTAAGACTCTTTGATAGACAAAAAGAATACCGAGTCAAAAATGTGTAATATATTCCATAATCATATTTTCAGTATTTATGGTATTGATTCAATTATGCATTATGGTTAAGAGTTTTTGTATCTAGTAACCACATCATAATGATGATTTAAATATCGATTGATTCTTACACGGCGGAAAATATGGAACTAAATCAGAGTTCCTATGGGAGCCCATGATGTCTGAATACAGTTCAGCACAACAGATATAAAAACTTTGCATAAAAAATTGCATTTCTAATGTGCCGACAAAATGCAGATTAATTACCATGATTTTTAGATACATAATATCATAATACATTTAATAAAAAACGGTATATGCGATTTATAAACCTGCATTTTCTATAATCTAAACTCCTCTTCTTTCAAATAATTTCATCTTATTTTATCTTATTTAACTTTCTATTAAACCGATTTCCTATTAAAAAATAACCGAAGAATGGAAACTCTTGAAATCATTTGTAACACAAATTACAAACAGAATATGGAGAATTATATTAAAAAGAGTTTTGTTGTAGTTTTCTAAAGCTTCACGTCTCAATGTTTTTGCTGTCACGGTTTCAGAGTGGCATCTTTCCGCGCAGGCATAATATTGTCATGTTTCATAGGGCAGCTTGTCTGTATATAGGTTACATATAGGTATCGTTGACTTGGAGGCTCCTTTTACAGTTAATTATTGCATTTTATTTACATATAAAGTGCAAAAGTGAACAACAATAATACTCATAATATTCTTTAATTACATATTATGCATTTATTCTTCATCTGTTAATCTCTTCCAGTATTTTCTAACATTTCATTTATTAGAAAATATAGACATCATCTTTTTATTATAATAATATGGGAATCCTCCTAAGGGACATCTCAATCAGTTAAGGCCTATGCCCACCAAGCGTGACGCGACGTTCCGCAAAAAGTTGAGCCGACGGAGTTCGAGGCCGCTCGACGAAATGCATAAATTTCAATACAAATAGGCTGTAAATTATGTAGAAACATAAAAATATGACACGTCACGTCGCGCTTGGTGAAAACAGAAATTATTTATTTGCTGGTGGACAATAGGCCTTTAGAGTCTCCACGTCATCTATACAATAAAAAATAACAACCTTTAGCTGGCCACTGGCCACTGACCACAAACAATCTAACAGCGCAGCGTATTGTTGTTGTTGACACTCAAGTCGCTACAGCCGCTCAGTCTAGTCAGTACATTGAAGACTAGGTCAACCGTGCTTTACCATAGGTGGCACAGTTATACAATAGTGCTGTGCAGGGTAAGTCGACATCTCAGAATCAACTGTAAACAAAAGAAAACTGATGTCAACTTCAATAACCAGGGTTCTTCTTCCTCTTCTTCTCAAGAGAGTAACTTTCTGGTAAATGATCCTCCATAACACTTTCACCACCTTGTCTGCGTAAACAAGTTGTTGTGTATTATACAAAAGAGCTCTCTCTGTATGTCTGTATGTATATATATATATAAGTGAACAATGCACTACAATATATGAGTAGTTAATTATGAAATAAATGAAGACACGAATGTGTTAAAACAAATAACCGATGCCACATAACCGACATATAACATAAACATCGAAATGTTTACCTGACTTCAAAGATATAGTTAAGAAATACTTTAGATGATGACCATTTAAATATACACAATGCAGAAGACAATATTAACAGTATATATTATGCGTAAAAATACAATTATTGCATCTAGTAAAAAATGTAAAATGTCGTTTATTTTCATTCAATATTATCTCAAATATAAAGCAACTTAGCACAGACATAAAACTTAGATTTTATAAAAAAAGTTTAAAAAATAGATTAAAAACTAAATTTTCTGTAAAAAATGTTAAGTGCGAATGAAAAATATTAATCTAAATTGTTATATCTACATTTAATTATGAATTGATAGTGTAGTTACAATAATATGGAGAGAAATACATCTTTGATTTAATATTATTATAATAAATAATTATTTCAATTTTATAATATTGTCTCCGAATGGTATAACCATTAAAAATAAAAACTTGAAAATTAAAAATATATCAAATCAAACGTTTTAAGTATAAAAGTCTAAAGGATCCTTTTGCTCGTCTAGGATTTGAAAATTCGTAATTAAAACAGGAAACGACTCTTTCTTTATGTACTAATTGAGAATTTACAGTTATTAATACATGAATTTCAAATACTACATGTAAAGTGTTGAGAGGGCAAATCGAATTTATGTAGATGTGTATTCAATCTAATATAAAAGAAGGATAGTAACTCGTCGCAATGTATGAGAGATACGATACGTTTAATATGAATGCAACTTTGTTGCTGTAGGAGCGGAGAAATTGTATCATGTAAAACTTTGTCAGTCATGATATAATAATATTGTACAATCAATTTAGCTACGATTTTATAGCAGCATTACCAAAATTTCAGCATTTTTACCGCCATTTAAAGTTACCCCAAAATATAGATATCCTACTCAAGATGAATCAAGGGCGGATTCAGGGGGCTAACCCAACCCAATTTTGCCATAAATCTCTGATTGGACGCAGTCAGTTCCTTTTAATTTCTTGGAGTTCTGTCTTCTAATACCAAAACATCTATTGCCCGGTGTGTCACCAAACTGCCCCGCAAAGTACCATTGACTTCTCCACACCCACCAGCACAGACCCACAACTCCAGACTACTCACACTCAATGAGGTCGCCATTAGCCTTGTGGATGAGCTCGAGGTCCTGCTGGGTGAGGTTGTAGGGGAGGCGCACCCCCCGGTTCAGGAAGTCGACGATCTTGTTGGCGCACAGGTGTCGGTTGAGGTTGATCCGGATGAGGCCGCGTTCAATGATGAGCGGGCTGCACTGGCGATAGTCCCACAGCTCGCGCATGTACTCGTTACCGTTCACCTCGAGAACCGGACTGGAGGGGGGGGGGGTCCGGATGGCATGTTCACTGTTGTTATCGTGTACACACTGAACCAACGTACATGGCACAGCTATAATAGTAGAGAAGTATATAGTCAATTGAAAAGGAGTTCTTCGGTATATGGGTATATTATAGCTGTTGGTTAGAGCATGTTTAGCAATACTTTTATTGTGAATAAGGGTCCTTACCTTTTTTAATGTGTGTCCTAAAATCGACAACTGACATCATAATGATAATCAAAATTGGGACCAAAATATATTAATACATTATAATTATATACAGAAGGTGTGAAACTTTGAATATTAGGCCTATGTGGAAGATTTTGAAGACTCCACAGAAACACAAAATAGACATTTTTAACATTAAAGTATTTGCTAAGAAAATATTCATGTCACTATATAGTAGAATAAAAAAAGAACAATAATTTATTTTATTTTATAATGTAACAAAATTCAAGTGTTTTCAAGGATCATTGGTAAATGCAGGGTTTTCAAGTGGTCAGACTAAATTCAAGGGTTCTCAAGGGGCCGTATGAACCTTGAACTGGATGGATAAAGGATCATACTAGTAGTGTGGCTTAATTACATTAATTGCATTCGATTTGTTGGTACTCGTTTTTAAATGTTTCTCATTACTTTTACTCAGATTTGTGCGTTTATCGCTTATAAGTAGAATTCATTATACTTACTTCGATAACAGCAAAATTTATTCCAGAACTTGATTATAGTAACCAGATCGCGCAAAGGATCCAACTGAGTGATATTTATTTCCCAATATGTTTCTTCCTCTCCTCTCAACTACATACACCTTTTAACCTAACCGTCAGTGACTGCAGTTTAGCCTCTATAGGTACAGACTGCATCTCAGAGTTAAAATCATATAATTACTCTCTCATTTCATATGCTGTTTATTATGTGAAACAAATTTTAAAAATGTAGAGTTTACTTTCACTTCGAAAATTGTAATGTATCTTATTTATGATATAGATTAAATCAATAGAACCAGCTGATAATCTCTGTGAAGCAACAATGTTGAGGGAAATAATTAATAATAGGTTACCAACAGAACATGTTGGCCACAGTTCTGTAGTCTAGCCACATTGCTATCTTTGAAGGTCCTGAACAATTGCCGTCGACACACATACTTGTGCGTTTACCCTTTTGATTTTAGCCAAATTGAAAATGCATAATAATTAAATACTGAAAACTGATGAAGTTGTGTTGCAACATATTAATTATTAAATGAAATTTTTCCCTTATGTTTGTATTACAAAACATTGTGCTGCAATGATATTGTACATAAGTAAAACTTGCGTTTTAAATAATATTCTCCCCTGTGAAATTTACAAGTTCATTTTGCGTTCTATGTACAGCATGTATTATGTCAATTTGATTTTGAAATCTTTGCATTAAAAAGGCCTACTGCATAAAATACGCAATAATATAAATTTAACAAGACTGAAAGAAAATCGGCCATATACTTATAAATTACTTTAATTACTTATATGCCGTAACAAAGTAATGTGCAGACAAGCCTCGAACTGTAGTTATAAAAAATACACCAACATAACCGAGAATGACGGTTAATTTGTTAAAAAGATGCAGAAAACCTTAACATGAAAATAACAATTTGTTATAGATGTGGATAGTGAACAGAAATATATCTATTAGATATTATGCCGATGGTAGAAGGCCCTTATACTGTTGTGCAGTAAAAGTTCCGGATTGAAAAGACAGACGGAAAGTCAGCTATATCACAGTAGTCAAAATAGCAACAGATATTACCAGACACAGTTTGGACGTGTGGAAACCATAGATAACAAATTAGTTGAACACTATGTAAACTTAGTTAAGTAGGGACCATTAGCCAGATAGAGCTAAACTTGTTGATTTTCTGATAACTATAGATCATATTTTAAGTAGACGTTTAACGTAAGAACATTGTAAAATTCTATTCAAATTAAAAGTTATATTAAATTTTGAAATGTTTATTCTATACCACAATGAATTGTGATCGTTCTAAAAATTAATTATTATATAACAATTATAAACAAAAGTGTTTATCTTCTCTTTTACATTGAAATAATGAGAGATACACTCTCTGTAAATGACCTAAAAATTAACTGCATGCCAATTGATTACTATGTATATAAGGATTGATGTGTTCCGGTTATAGAAAGGGAATTAGTAAAGTTCATCTTTGGTAAACAATTTTAGAGTTGCACTAAGTGACATGCCCCTTCGTACATTATGTTATAAAAAAAATGTTAAAATTAAGTCATTTTGATTTATATTAGAATTTTGAATAGAATTATCAGTTTCAGTTACATTATATTGAATTTTCTACAATAAAAATTATTCCTAAACATAAATATATATATCAACGCCTTTCTGGCACTAAAGCGTCGCTCTTTAATTATCCAGATTTATCACATGAGTAGTTTTTTTTATACGGCAAAATTGCGTAAGGAAAGTATCTATCTAAAAAAGGTATATAAAAATTAATCAATAGAAAGGTATAAAATTATAGTTTTCAAAAAAGCTAAATACTTAAATTTCTTTTTTGTATAATTTAATTTTCATTTTCACACCCCATACGCACGCAGTAAGAGGTGATTTAAAAATTAATTATGAATGTAGGACATTCTGAAATTCTATTAATTAAATATAGATGGGGAAAATATAACGTATTCATTTAATAAACAGTATCAATGTCAACATCTGCTTCATAAACTTCATACTATTATTGAGGGTAACATAATATGTTATATTCCATGTTCATTAAATGCATAATATAATATACTTATTTCTGTCATTACTGAATATTGATAGATAGGCTACAGGGAATAATAGTTTGTAATGTTATCCGTTAATTGCATTCTATGTACTCCGATCCCTCGACAACCAAACAGCAAGACCTCAGAGGAAGGAACCATGAGAGAAAACAATGGCGCCGCCAAACAGCTCAAATTGACAAAGAAATAAAATATATAAATAAAATGCGACGAGGCATTCCTTGATAACTGACAAAAACAATACACTGCCCGGATAATCCGTTTTTGCTGAAGAAAAAAATTAAATTTTATAAACTCAAACAACCCGTTCCAAGATGTCAGATTATAGACATGACAATGAGGATTCAAAAAACATATATATATAATATACATATAGCTCTACATAGTATTGTTTTGCACCAGATCGATAGTTGTACTAGTTCAGAGGTTCCAGGGACTTCATCAAGGACACAAAATACCATTGATCTTTAAATATATAGTTAGGGTAGATATAGGCAAATTGTGATATCACTAATTTAAACCATAGAAAGATGTACCAAACAAAAATTATAAAATATATAAATGATCCTTTTCTTAAATATGCAAAATATTCTTGGATTGCACGAACATCTGCACATTTTAATGTTGTGTAACATAGAAGTATAACAATTCTAAACTAAATTTAGGGAATGTTTAAATTTCATTTTAATTTATCATAATTACTAACAGAGCATAATTTTATTAATAATTTCAAATGCTGGAAGATAAAATAACTTCCAGTACATTAACTATATTATTATAATACAATACTAAATAAATAAATTATAATAAGTTATACACATTATCAATTTGTTTATAATAATAAAAAATTTAACTTAATTTTGTGAAATTATTCCAAAATTATTCCAAAATTATTCCAAAAGCTGCAAACGGTCAACAATTTTCAAAATCAATAACGTTGTAATAAAAATGAAATTTAACATGAAATGAAACTTTGATTGACTCTCATTTCAATTTTGACGATACCGGTTGTCTCGGCTCGGCTTTAACAGCGAAAAATGTGCTATCAAGGTAAAAAGGGTGAATCGAGATCGATGGGCTAAACCACAAGTCAATTTTTACCATATTAATATAAAGATAAGTATAGATTATAATCGATATTTCTATTATCGATTAGTCCAACATCAGTGTATAAGAAGTATCCTATAGCTACAGTCAACACAATCAATACAAATTATCAAATATTACATTAAACCACTCCACTACGTATAAACTAGTAAAGTAGCCTATGTCACTTCAGTCTGACGGATCGTGTCTATGAAATGAAGGACAATTGGACAGTTGTGTTATCAATAATAATAATTAACAAACAAAAATTATTTTGTTTTTATATTAATTAGAGTAAAAAACATACTAGGGCCTACAATTAGATGAACCATGATTGTACGTTTTTGTCCACCACGAACAACAAAATTATCCTAAATTGTATAATTGTATATTTGTATAATAATTGTATATGTAAATGTATAATTGCACAAAGATAAATAATAATAGTACCTAGTTGTCTTGAAATATTTGTAAAACATTATTAAATGATGTTCTAAAAGTAGAATTATTTCAATAAAATATGCAAAATAAGTATTGCATGGGTAGATACTTTACAGATTGTTGAATTCTCGAAATAGTTTGATATTATGAGCTGCAATGCATAAACTGCATTTGGAAAGATTAAAATGCATAAATATACAACAAACTATAATCTACGATAAAAGTACATCAATCCTGCATATTTTAACTGTTACCTCTATACATGAACCAATCAGAAGTCACCCACCTTAATGCATAAACCAATCAGAAGTCACCCACCCACAATGCATGAACCAATCAGAAGTTACCCACCCACAATGCATGAACCAATCATTAGTCACCCACCCACAATGCATGAACCAATCAGAAGTCACCCACCTACTATGCATGAACCAATCAGAAGTCACCCACCTACAATGCATGAACCAATCAGAAGTCACCCACCTACTACGCATGAACCAATCAGAAGTCACCCACCTATTATCCGATGGGTCTTGGAGGCCCTTGATGACGCGAAGATGACGCAGAAATCCGAGGGAAACAAGAGCCAATGAGCGCACTACTTTCAGGGAGACTTCCACTTCACGAAGCTTTGAGAAGGCTTCATCCAGTTGGGACTTGAGAGTTTCTGGAAGGGGGGTTTCATTAGCAAGAGGATTTCATTATGCAATACTATAAAAAAAATAGATGAATACATATTAATAAACAGCCTTACTTCAGTGTAGCTTGCTTTCTCCACCAGAAAAAAAGATTATGAATTCTAGCAGTATTTAGAATCCAGAAAATGACCTATACGGTTAAATTATTCTAAATTCGTTTAAAAACACAGAAAATATAAATAGTTGAGTATTTTGTCGGTTGTTGTTTATCTTTGTTTGTCAGTCTCATTTCACTAAATTTCGCTCATTTTTATGTATTATTCAGTGAAAAACTACGCTAAAAGGTTAAGTAAAAATATTGTTACGGATAAGTATTCTACAAATTTATCATACGCAATTTGTGTCTTTATTGTAGCCCTAAATTCACTAAATTCTGACATATATATATATATATGTGTATATTGTTTCCTTCTATACATGGATTATATTTTTTGTAATATCCATTCAACGTTTGTATATAATAAATGTTCTTAATAGACACTTGTATTCACAATATAAAAGAATCAGTGTTTTGGCTGTCTGAGCACTTCACAAATTTTATTATTAGCTCATAATTTTGATAAAAAATACAAATAATCATATAAAAATCCCTGATTAAATTGTATGTGATGATGCAAATGATACAGCTTATATAGTTGTGCAATATTTTATTTTTTGAAAACCATTTATGAAAATGGTAGGTACTCATACTTATTTTGTAATAATTTAGAACTTTCGATATAAATAAAAACTGTTACGTCGTTTTCTTAAAAGAAATATACAATATACATATAGTTTTGTTAAATATATGTATCTCTGAATCTAATAAAAAATATTAGCTAACTTAATACTAAATGTATAATATTCTCTTACTATAAATGACTTACAAATATTTGTATTTGTGTGCCAATGTATTAAATTGTTTAAAATGTAATGTATATATTACAGTAATCTAAATTTAATACAATTCTAAAATAAACTAATTGTTTAGACAGTTATTAAATATAACAAATATAGTATAAATATTGAATTTGAATACTGAATTTCTACATAGCATTAATTTTAAAAATTAAAACTGTTTCTTCAAAAAACACCATGAAATTACTGTCTTTTTGTTTGATTTGTCTACAAAATTTAACTGTGTTTATGTCATTTAACAAAACGACATATGTGCGATATATATTATATAATATAGTATTGAATTTTATTGTTTTCAAAATGTATAATGTTTAATTGCTTACTAGTACCTATATCGTCATTTATCACAGTATAAAGAGAATATTCCGGCTAAACACACATATCGTCATAAAACCAGGCCGTTTTCATAAACACAAAAACAGTCAAAATATAATTAAAAAGACACTCTCTTTATTAACCTATGGTAATTGGGGATACATAATGGGAGATAAATGACAGAAAAAACAATATTATAACAATTGCCTAAAATATGGGTCGAACCTCATAATATTATACTATTTAAGTATATATATATATATGATCGTAGTAACTTGTGTACGACATTATTTTAGGCCATATGAGAAGCTAGAAATGTGTTGTGTTTCAAAATTGAATATACTTATATATTGTATATACGATGTATTGATTAATTGATACGATACATTGATTTATTGATGGTATTAATTGATTGGTACGATATATCGATTGTACTGATTGATTGATACAATATATCGATTGTATTGATTGCATTAACTGATTGATACGATATATCGATTTATTGATTGCATTGACTGATTGATACGATATATCTATATATTGATTGATTGAAACGATATATCGATGTATTGATTGCATTGACCGATTGATGCGATATATTTATGTATTGATTGATTGAAACGATATATCGATGTATTGATTGCATTGACCGATTGATACGAAATATTGATTGCATTGACCGATTGATACGAAATATTGATTGATACGATATCTTGATTTATTGATTGTATTGATTGATACAATATATTGATTTATTGATTGGTTGATTCGTTATATCATTGTATTGACTGATTGATGTGATATATCGATGTATTGATTGATTGAAACGATATGTCGATGTATTGATTACGTCGACCGATTGATACGATATATCGATGTATTGATTGCATTGACTGATTGATACGAAATATTGATTTATTTATTGTATTGATTGATACGATATATTGATTTATTGATTGTATTGATTGATACAATATATTGATTTATTGATTGGTTGATTCGATATATCGATTGTATTGACTGATTGATGTAATATATCGATGTATTGATTGATACGATATCTTGATTGATACGATATATAGATTGTATTGATTGATATAATAAATTGTATGTATTGATCGTATTGACCGTATTCATTGATTGATACGATATATCGATTGTATTGATTGATTGATATTATGTATAGTATTGAATGCATAATATTATAAATATTGTATAAATTATACGAATTTATGGACACATGAATCTTTCAATGTGGAAAGTAAAGCTAACCACTTATCATATTGTTGCTAACTTATTTTATAGAAAATGGGGAAAAAAGGCCATAAAAAGTGAACTACAATTAGGGTAGACAGACCATCTTGATCAACCAAGTATAAACTTGCTAAAATAATCGCAATAACATACCTTCTCAAAACCTATATAGATTCTCTATAGTTGTAAAAGTTTAATTAATTAGAAAATAATCTGTGTGTTCTGGTAACAATACATAATTTACAGAAACAATATAAACATAATCTTTAAAAATGTACGAAATCTACGAATGTATTGCCATCGTTAACCTTCTTCTACTATAAAAGTCTCATTTTACACTGGTTATTTCAATTTTTAAAGGATTATTTTAACTATAAATTATAGAGATTAGTATTCTATGTAGTTAATATTATTTTTAAGACTGCACTAGTTACATAGTGAGACTAAATACTTGCAAAACATTTCATGTTGACTGACTTTATTTTACTAAATGAGCCTTATGATTATATCTAATATACCTCTTGGTAGATATTGCACAAAGTGTATGACAATTTAAATGATGATAAATTATAACACAAGCGAATAATTATCTGCAAATATATATATATAACTTTATTTTATACATAATTTATTATTTAAATGATTTAAAATCATTTATTAATAACCTATTATACACTGCAATTAGTAGTAATATGTCCGATTTATTCTTTAATGTATTCAATAAAAAAGTTTCGATATCACAAATATGGATTATCATCTACAATTTAATACATATTGTACATATATTACTGTTGTATACTACTGATTAGGAAAAATAACTCACATTTTTTGGAAATAAATTAACAGTACTGCCGTGCCATAATCATAACTCACATTTGGAGCAGTATAGACTAAACAACTCACCTCTCTTTTTGAATACTCGATTCAGTCTTTAACTTTTTTAATTTAGTCTTTAATTCTTACTTTAATAATGGTTTAATATTATTAATATCCCAATTAACTTCACCCAATGTTTGTCTCGTTACCTACGATGCTCTCAATGTCAATAATAAAAACAAATTATTCCCAGAAGAGCAGGCCAACATTTATCAGGAATAATAAACAAAGTCATAAAACATAATGGAAACTAATAATACAATGAAGGCAACCGGTGACTTCCAAAAAATATAGTCGGAAAGGTTGCTATTATTTATCCAAATATGAATGTTATTCAAAAGCGGTCAGAGGTACAGTGAAATAAGTATTATTGTGTGTTGTTATATGTTTAATCATGTTATACTGTGGCGGGAATAGGCAACCCATCTTTATTTCGGATGGCAATGGCAATTTATTTCAATGGCAATTTCAGTAATAGAAAAAGGAATAAAATTGTTCCAAAATATCGACACATTTTCTAATAAGTAATCCTCTGCATGATGTGTTACAACGAACAATGATGTACGATTCACTGCCTTTAGGCCAATCGATCGATCCGTCTAGAAAACAGCTTCATTAGGACTATATTTAAACATTTAAAAGATTTATAGATATGTATTTTCAACCTAATCTAATATAAAATTATCCATAACAGAATCATGCTCATTACAAAGTCGTCATTCAACTCAGCTGTCGTGTATGTATGCAAACAGTAAAGGTCGAACGTATAGGACTGTTAGCATTGTGAGGCTGTTGATGTCATGGCAGCATACCCATAAATTGTAGTAATTCTTATACTATACGTACCTTACATACATTTTTTTATATTATTAAAATATACAATAAATAATGCTTAACAAACTCAAATACGTCAACCTATTTTAAATAAATCAAAGGAAAAGCGACCTAAATAAATCGAATTAAAATTTTATTAAAAACGACTACCACAATTTTACACATATATTAATTTAAGTATCCTTTTTTTAATAATGTTTAGTATACAAAAATTAATAGATAATTTATATCCATTTTTTAAAAATTTTCATTTAATTCCTGAGGGGGGATTTATAGACAGCGGTTGTAGCTTCCATGCTAGTTTAATTGTACAAAACAATAAAATTAGAATTTTCACCCTAAAAAACGGTTCATAATTCTAGACATTTTGAAACCAAATTCAGGCAAATGCTAATGACTATAAGTTGTGACCTAAACGACTATAAAGGTGCGATCATGTCACCTAAAGACTCTGGACAAACCAACACCAACAAGTTATAAGCCTATCATATCCACAATATAGGAAAGATGGAGAATCAATGTCGTACAGGATGTGTTTTCATAATTATCCTCGCTATATATCTATGTTAAGTATGTAAACATATTCACATCTATCCCAAACCTAGATCGTGTGCATAGTTTGACTCCTTGACATGAGATCATTGTTGTTGATTATTATAGCCCTACTATCCAAAGCGTCAAACCTCCTTAACGATTTGGAATCAAAATCGACAGCGTTTTTTACCCATTGTGACAGACGGGACCGCCCCAAAAGGGGTATATGTAACTTCTACTATATTCAGTATAAGAATAATATGCAATATCTTTGGGTGTATGAATAACTATATCATAGTGGGTTGCCGGTAAACGTCAACTATCAAGATAGAATTGTACACATGTTGGCAGCTGACATACCCCATTCGCTAGAGCCTGTAGTCTGTATACCCCCATTTAAGGGTCACATGTCGAGAACGAAGGGTTTTTTGAATATCTTTTACGTATTATAGGTATTCGACGATTGCATTTTTGTAGGTGGAATTTTTACCGTCAGTTAATATAAATCGGACACGGGGTTAAAGTCAAAAATAGTGGTAATTCGAAGATTTGCAAAGCCGAATAAAGTGCTGTTATAAACTAGTTATATTACTAATAAACAGCCTTTAAAAAAGTGCCCAATTTTCACGAAATTATATACTGTTATCATGACCGTATTAGTATACTATTTTTTTTATACTGTATTATTTAATTATGATGTAGAACAAAATAATCTTTCTTATTTTTTCACAATTTAAATACGAATAAAACTTATATAATAAAGTGATTTTATCCTCCAAAAATAATAAACGCATTTATTTAATAAATGACATGATGTACTATTGAGACTCAGCATTAATGCTATGAAGGCTTTAATTACTTAAGAAGTACATTAGAGATACAGTTTCTTAGATCGAACCGGGATTTGAACCCACCACCTTCACTTTGGCGGCCGTACACCCTCCCTATACGGTTACCACAGTACCACACCACAACGTAACCCAAACTATTGTATATAACGGTACAAAAAATGGTTGTGAATGAACCCCGGTTTCAATATAGGAGTTCTTTTTTCAGTAAATTTCGCTTTATAGTCCTATAATATATATTCCAAATATTTAAATTTTCATAAAATATCAATATCAGGGGTGTGGGTGCAGAATTTAACAAAAAGAAAATGTGTCTAAGAAAAAATCATGAAAATTGTCACTACAGCTCGGGATCAAAATCACCTGAGCTAATTTGAAATTAAAAAAAGTTGGCCCCAACATTTTTTTAATTTGTTTATAACCGCCTCAAACCCTCTTCTGGATTCGTCCTTGAAAAAAATTACCCATAATGTTCAGTATTGGATTGGCATCTACTATAATAATAACATCGGCGTATTTTAATTAAATTGTAGCAGTTTAAAATCAAATTTAATGTTATCGAAATTATCAAAAAATGTGTACGAAAACCTCTTTAGCTTTACAAAATAGACGGCAAACCAAACCTCTAGAATCGATGTGTCTAATCTAATATAATCTCTAATTTATATTAAAGATAACAATTTATAACATTAAAATAATTAATTATATTTACATTTATTAGTAAAATGATGATTTATATGTAGCCTACATTCAATTATTTCAAACATTATTTTTAAGATTATTATATTATATTAACATAGATGAACTATTATAAAATTTGTACAAATCGATATGATATTATGAGGATCTAAGTAAAAAACAGTTGTGTATTCCTTTAGTAATATTGTTGCAATTTGAGACAAACAATATTATCAATACGTTGTATGAAAAATAGTCAAAGCATAAAACATTAAAAAATGTCGTCCACAAAATAGTTTAGGAATTTAAATTAATTAAAAATATAATTATTTATGAAATATTAAGGTAATATTTCTAGAAACATTTCCTAACCATATTAAAAAGCTCACAATTTAAATAGGTGAATTTCGTAAAAGAAAGCTATGAAAAATTAAATTAACCAGATACTTTTTTAATTAGAAAACGTAAATAAGAAAAACAACTATTGAATATTTAAAATTCAGACGAAATAAACAAAAATAATATTAAAAAACATGATTTCTCAGTTTATCTTTAACGACATAAGCAAAAATATTGTGATGTAGGCATAATTACGTCGTCAACATTCCTCTTTCTTATAATCCCTTTCAACGAAATTAGATTCTCCAATTATTTTACACTTCCTCTCATCTATCTCTCTCTCGCCATATTTCTCTGCTTTATAATATTAAACCTCTGTCAAGTATTCAACTGATGACAAACACATCACGTTTTGATAACTTTTATTATTTTCAAATATAATTTGAGTATTAACAAGTTTGACCTAGTTTGAGTATTAACAAGTTTGACCTAGTTTGAGTATTACCAAGTTTGACCTAGTTTGAGTATTAATTAGTTTGACCTAGTTTGTAAAAGAAGACCTATTGTAAGTAGGATGAAGTGTACTATATCTGATGCGTAAACGTATATGTTTCACAGCTTCATTTAGAGTGTTCGCGCGGTAACCACATTCGAATTCCCAGTTTTTCATGGTCACTAACAGTCATTTTTCTGGTTTGTTACAACAGTTTTGTGCATTAGGGCCTAAGTATAAAAGATATTTAAAGTTTTTTTGTTTAGATACATTATTTACCAAAAATATTGTTTTTTATTCGTAAAATATAGAATTAACAAATATTTTATTACTGATCTTTAGTTTTAGTACTTCATTGTATTATTTTGGAGTAATTTTTTAATTAGCCTATGCGCAGTTAGATATGTATTTAATTTTGAAAAAGACATACCATTTTCATATCGAAATATATAATTTTACAATGATAAACGCAAAAGCATACAGAACGGGAGCAGTTCATCATTATGAGTATGTTAAAGTATGTTCTCACACGAAAAAATAATCCTTGAAGTTATGATAAAATTAATGGAGCCTATTCCAACCAACGAATACTTGACCGCTAATATTTAGCAGTAGCAACTATTGATAATTCTAAAGTAAACAACAAATTAAGCATTGTGTTATAGTGGAAAATGAATAAATATGATGTGTATAATTAAATATAAATGCTTATCATAAAGCGATTGATTTACAGTACTATTTGATCGTAGGGAAATACGCACAGCTAACCATTAATACTCAGAAAAGGTTGAAATATTTTTAGTTTTCATATCAATATGTATATAAGACAATACTTTAATTGTTGTGTGACAACCAGTAAGCCAAGTTGAACAGTGCTAGATAACAGTGTGTGTCATGTTAGGGTACAAATGATTGGGTATAAAAGTTTAAAGAAAGGAAATGTACGAACATTTAACAGCATTGAAAAACATTGCCAGATGTACTCGTGTAAACATGAAAAATTAATATTTGAAAATATAATTTATATAATATTATTCAATTGTAATCAATATGTTAAAAATTGCGTGTTTAGAAATTATATTCCTTCTGTGAAAAGTATTTTCTATACAAGATGATACAACAATATCGCAAAACACGAGCTGTAGGTATTATAGACATATTACCACATTAATTAAAAATATTACAATCATATTTCCGTCTTTTTACTGGAATTTAATACCTGATTTTCCATAGTTTTTCCCGGTCACATAATCATTCTATACTGGACATGATCGTGATGCTAACCACAATCTACTGCTCTATATACTTTAATTGTTTCTTTATGTACCCTTCTCTAGTAAAGCGTTTAATTAATTCGGTGTACTTTACAGTAACTACAATAGTACAACAATTTATTACTTTGAGAATATTCTAAAGAAACATCTTCTTTTATATAATAGACGATAAGGTATACGATGTAGTCCTTAAATTAGTTTTATCACACATCTTTCCCAACTATTAATTAAATTTAAAGATAATGTAACTATTAGTTTTAATCCTATTTAAATTAAATACAACATCAAACTTTTTGCCCCAACGATTTAGTAAGCATTTAAACATAAAAATATGATAAACTATTTTACTAATGCTGAGCACACTAAATAAATAAACAACGTAGCAATTAAATCATCAAACCAAAAAACAAATAGATGATCACGACATCATTTATCGAAAATAGGCTCATCTACTCACCTCCCCCCTCACGAATGCTGATGTAGACCTCCTTGACAGAGTAACAGCCGCGGATGTTGTTGAGATCTTTGATGCTGTGAATCAGAACCTCCTTGCAACCTTGACAAACGAAGAACAATGATATACTGCACACAAGGCGAAAATATATATACATTATAGTGTTGTCTTTTATATTGCGCAATGGTGTATTTACATTTTTCAAAATTTCTGAGACAACTTATCAACAACTAACTTAGCTAAAAATATCAACATGACTCGTTGGCCCGGTGCCACCCTACTCCCCCGATGACTCACCTCCCCATGTTAGGAAAATAAAGTTGAATTTTCGAGTCAAAACTTTTCGAAAATATTTTAGCAAGTAATTGTTATTTTGGTTATTATGGCTTATTATTGGTCGATTTAAACAAGATCAAGGTCATTTCCAATTAATTCAAGGTCGCAAAGTTCAATTTTCCAAATTACAAATTGATGAGAGGTACTTTAATGGTAGAAATCGATTTTTCAATTACATTAATTGATTTTATTTTATAGAAAAGTATTTAAAAAATAAAATTGATTTTCGTCAAGTGGGGGGCGGTGTTATCATGGTAGGGGGTCTAGCCGATGAGTCATGCTGCTATTTTAGCTAAGTTAGAAAAATCACGTATGTACTACCCTTTTCCTATTTAATTAAGCATAAAAACCCAGAATAGTGAAATAGGTTAAAGAAAGTAATAACAGATAATATTAGAAGTAAACAATTAGTGAGTAACAGAAGCGGGGCGAGATGGAAGGTGTGGCGGGTGGGGTACACTCCCGCGGTACAGGGCCACTCACGTTTCTTGGGGCAGTTGGGCGCGCAGGGGACACAGTGACCCGTCTTGGGGTGGCGGGACAGGCCGGAGGGACAGAGGGGGATACAGTCCCCCCGATAGGTAGAGTAGCGGATGAACTTGCTGTAGTCAGTGTCCGACTCCTCCTGCATGCGGAAGCAGTAGGCCTCAGAGATGCAGCGTCGGTTGAGGTACTGGAGGTAGGCAGACGAGGTGGAGGGCTTAATCAAAAAGTTTACAAACAACCCCTATTGAGTATATCAGAAGTAACTAATACTTTCCATTGATTGGAAATTATGTAGGGCTACTGTAACAATTTCAATATAATTGACATATAAGCTTAACATTTTAAATTACAACTTTTCGTACGGTTTTATAAACGTTATAGTTTAAAACTTAAAGTTTTATAAACTTAATAGTTTTGAACTTACTCCCAGGGAAAATTCGAGATTAGCCCCTGATAATAATGAGACAGACAATAACTACGATTAGCTATTCTAGATTTCCCTGACAGTTATATCAATTACCAAAGATATATTAGAGCAAATAAAACTGCATTAAACTGAATATTAATTACACCAATTACACCTATTAAATGTGTAGTCCAAATCAATAGTCCAAACTGGTATCCATTATCTAATTCCGAAATATCGTAAGATTGACGTATAATGAGAACAATTAAGTAGGCTATACATAACATATACGAAACACATTCAATTGCATATTTATATATATATATAATTAATTGTATAACGGAATGGATAATAAGAAAAAATTATAGGTAGAAGAGAACAATGATGGATGAGTGGAGAAGAGGGACAAAGACAGAAAGGGGAGCTAACATCAATAGCTAGTCTGCTATATAATTATACAGTCGATCAATAAACATACATCATGTGTGTTGCTATGGAAATGAAGATCGTAAGATACAAAAAACGGAGAAATATAAGGTAAAAGTATTGCAGAAGCATGTTCTATTATATCTTCTAACTGTCTTTACATATTCTTATCTATAGAGTAAGATGTATAAACATAAGAAAGACAATAACATAGATACAACTCCTGCGCTGATTATATGAATGAGTAGGTATAGCAATATAATAGGTATAAAAATAATTATAATATAACAATATAGCCTACAACATGTATAGACATATTATATACCATGTACACCATGTATACAACATGGTCGACCATTTCATTTCTTTCGTTTATGAGTCAGCAATACTCGACCTATAGATAATTTAAAACTACCTATACCATCTATTATGTTGTCCTGTCAATTATCCATTAATTATCAAAACTTAGTTATATGATCAGCACGAACGAAGGCCGAACACTAGGACTATATTGTATAATTTACAACCGGAAATTTTATCTACTAAGAGGACGTTTTTGCACAAATTTACAGATCAACGAAAATTTTATTTTACTTTCTCATTTTTATTACTCGAGTGTGAAACAAAACAATTAAACTATAATTATAGTTATCCCCTAATGTTACTGAAATACTTTTTTGGTAGCATAGGTTAGCTGAGGATGATGGCTTCATAGCATTATATCTTCTAACTAAGCAAAAAAGTGACTACTTATATAATGTAAGAAATAAATTAGCATTTATAACAAATAATAGTTAATTAATTCCTACTAAAGACAAAAATCTAAATATTTCTATTGATTTAATTTATTATTCAACACCAACACCTTAAAACAAGTCAAAATTAAATGTCAGAAAGAACCAGAAATTATCAAAACGTAGTAGTATCAAATAGTAGTATCAAAATATAGTAAAAACACTTTAAAATAATATCAAAGTGATATGAAAGAAAAACAATAGTCGGGACCGAATTCTAGATTGATCAAACAAAAAAAATTACCATCATACCATAAATATTAGTTTAAAATATGTCTAAAATCCGAAAATATAAGCTAGTATTCTAGAAAATGGGAAATGGAATGATAAGATATCAAGTCAAACACACCTCGTATAGGTTTACAAGACAGACTACCGACCACAATAGACATAAAAATAACTGGGGACATACCAGATAAAAATAATAATAAATAAAATATATAATTAAAAATAAATAAAAATAACACCACGTGTAATAATTGAAACATATAATTAACCAGTGACTTTGGACGCTCAGTGGCAGTTTTACCTGTTTGTGTGCGCACACAGTCACTATAATATTATAACAGTTTACCAATTAATTTATAAAGTGAGCGAAGCTTTTAATAATTTTTTTATTATTGAATAATATTTAAAATTCGAAATGACAACGTCAATTTCTCATTTCACTCAGTTGAACTCATAAATATCATATGACACAAAAAATAAATATTGTCCTAGAAGGACATATATCGACAGTATTTTATAGACCAAAAAAAGAGAAAACAATTATAGCATAATATAACACATTTCCCAACTCTCTATCAGAACAACAAATTACCAGCTTCATTAACTGCGAACAGAAATGAAATAAAACAATTGTGAACATGATATTAGAGACTCGCAGGCATTTTTGTCCTGTTCTTCATCCACACATCAACTATAGAAGGATACTAATTATTTTTATATGGGCTGTTTTTTCTGCGGGCGATCACTAAATACATAGGTAATAAAATAGGGGAATCGTATAAAAATGCTTTTATTTAGTCAGCATTTATAAAACTACACTGTTAACATTGGAAACCAAACGGGATATGCAAAAGCGAAGCATTATGAATAATAGAACAGCCGGAGATGATATGCACGAGAATGAAAACCAGCATAATGAAAACCTACCAATATCGCTTTCTACAATTATTGAGGAGATAAATTAGTAAGACAATATAATATTATAATATCTACAAATAAGCTGATTCTTGGTTTTATGGGTTTTTTCATCTCTGCCTTTGAAAACATATCTTTTTAGGTGGAAAATTAATTATAGTACATATTTCACAGTTTACAAAGCTACGCGCACAAACAAAGATTATGATGAGAACAATAGACACTCGTTTATGTTATAAGTAATTTATAAGAGGCAACCCGGCGGTATGACTTCAAGTATCCGTATATAATAATAAAATATCATAAAGGACAAGTCAAGTGGTTAAAGTAGGCCATAAATATTAAGTAAGTGAACAAAAGACACTATAGCCTACTGCCTCTGTGCAATATCTGGAGCCTGTTTCACGTCAAATTTCTTATAAGATAATAATATATAATAATAATAATAATATATAATAATAAGATATAAGTTTCTAGTACTGGAAACTTGTCTCATGTTACTTAAATTTTATGATAAGATATTTTTTATGACTTATAAGGCTATTTAGACTTACCTTATAATGCAAAAAAGCAAAATTGCTCAAAAATATAAAGCTTCCTGAATAATAAAAGTATATAATACAATAAAAAAAGTATTAGCTAGACAATTAGTACAACATATATTGTTACTGAAATGATTGGCTCAGATGATGGACACGCGACATGTAAAGAATAGTAATAATACATTCTCATTATTTATTCATTTTTAAAGGTTAACTGCCGCATAATATAGCCGCTTGCTTGTTTTATTAATATTTAATGAAAACAGTCTCAGGTGCTCTTATCCAGTCGTAAGTCCTAATGCCGGCGTAATAACGCAAAATAACGGCGGATGGTAAGATGTACCTTATCTGAACTAATATTATATTTTAATATATAAAAGAATGTTAACTACTTCCTGTAACAGTTTATCATATATATATATTAAAGACTTTGTACCTTTTCTAATCTTTCATTATATTTTAATATATTTCAATATTTTTTGTAATAATATTGCAATAGTTTAACTCAGATTTTAACTTATAAATTTGACTTATAAATGTTTTCGCTCTTTCAATGACAACATAACTATAAGATATTTGTGAAAATTATAAATATTGCGAGGAGCAGGGTTGATCAATTTAAAATTGCACATTAAATAAATTTATATAATCATAATAATTATTTAGGATTCATTAATTTTTTTTATATTATTTTATATTTATATATGTAAATTGCACCATTTTAGATTTTGAGCTCATATATAAGTTATATACAAGTCCATACAAACTCATATACTAGGTTACTACAATATATACATATAAGATACACAATCTTCTGTCCAACGTTATCTTGCCCATGGGCAACTCCTGAATTGTTACAAAACGGCTCCGTATATATACCACAAAGGGATCAAATAAACGGTGACGAAGAACTAAAATATAATGGTTTCCGATTATAGTAACGTTCGGTAATTAATCCTCTTAAATCAACAATGGTAATTAATAATAATATTCTTTATAAAATGCTTCAGACGTCTTTATAATACTCTACTGGCTTCCCGTGATTTAAAATATACACACTATAATATATTCAATAACGATCTAGATACTATAATAACTGCAGAACTGTTCTCCATTGTCCAGTCACCAAACAAAATCAGCAATGTCGCTTCTAAATCGAGCAAAGGCTTCCGATCATTATTCCCTCAACACCTGACCATTGCTATATAAACTGAGAGAAGTCTTGAAAACTTCCACTTTTGAGTACTCCCATACTCGATTAACGTTTGTATTTGTTCTGACAACTTTCTCCATGTAACACAGTACATAATATATTCCCCACGTCTAAATGCAACACAGCTATTGTGTACATATGACATCGTATATGACAATACAGATATAACATCATTATACCCCGTTTGAGGAATTATATTATGTTTGAGGAATTTGGTCAGGAGAGTGCACTTTGGAAGAAAAAAAAATGGGGGGGGGGTGGGGGGGGGTATGGTCCAGAGTCGACATATCTCCTACTACTTATACCCCGGTGGAGGTGTACATGAGA
>JAUZND010000709.1:0-13960 GCA_034780555.1 Coelogynopora nodosa | reverse complement strand
CTCTCTCACTTTACAGAACATTTTACTTTTTACAGCTGTACTATTTTTTACTGTTTCATATACTTGACAAAGCTTAATGCGAAACGTCGTATTAAATATACTTCCTTAATACCCTTAAACAGTGGTCTGACACCAATAATCTATTTTCTTATAATAAATGATGTATAAAATTAAATGAACTTTTAACAGTGTTCTAATAATAACTAATATATTAAATAATTTTCATCTGTGAATGATTCTTTTATAAGTCTTTTTTTGTAGAATAAATATACATCAATTTTATATATTATACACAATTCATACATTTTTCATTTATAAAATGGATAAATCTAAGTATGTTAAAATTTTGTTATATATAATTTCTGATTTGCATAACTAATGTATATAATATTAGATACTTTTCTTTTAATTTATTATTTGTATTTTGATTTAAAAAAAGGAAATTTGCTTTCCAAAAAGACTAAAGAGCTTTAGTAGACATGTATTTAGATAATTGTAATATGAATATTTTGCTTTAACACCAGTCCACTGATTGTACTATATACAGGGATGAGAATTTTCTACAAATTCGTGGATTTCAGAGTGATAATGATCATTTTTATAATTTGTTTAAATCAGGGTTAAAAATATGGGAGGTGGGAGGTAGGAACTGTTGGTTATTTTTCATCATGACATCTAATTTATAATTACATTACAGATTTCCACATCACAATAATTGATTACCAAAAATCACTCTGAATTTTTAAATTTACAGTTATATTTTGTAATCTCTCTCCCTACACATGAGCCTTGTACCTAATTACCTTAAAAAATATAACTGCACTGTCAAAAAGGACTAATTTGGTAGATCTTCAGAGCAATATTAGAGAATTCTATATACCCTTAGATGCATTCTAGGTCTTAAAACCTCATAAAATCTCATTGCTGTGATGATGATTTTAGAGGCTATGCTCCAGCATAGCCATACCCTTGGTTGATAAGGGAGTCTTCAGGATTTTTTTCCTGTGGATTCAACCTCAATCTCATCCTTGTATATATGTTGTTTTACATTTTAGTCACTATTTTCGATCTCTTGTTACATTTTACATTGTTATTTTGAAAACATGTTTTTCTTATTATATTTAAATAGTGCATCCATCCTCATTTACAAACTCAGAATTTATATCTTACATATATATAAAACAGGGCATGCCAAATTTGAGCCAACTTTTTATGACTTGAAATTATGCATACACAAACTATACATTTTCTAATCTGAAAGATTATTCTAGAATTAATTTTTAAAAGTGAAAATATTTTGTGTTGCTATTTTGATGAAAATCTATATTAGATATCTACAAATCCTGTTAAATTAATTGTGCATACACAAACTACATTTCTGAATTAATTTTGAAAAATAAAATGAAATTTAAAAAAATCCAAAATTGTATCCATTGATATACATAATAAATGCAAAAATCTGAGCATGTATATGATTATATAATACAACCCTGAAAAAAATTAACCTTCAAATTAATTTTCAAGTAAATTTTTAAAAATTATTTCCAAAAAAAAAATTTTTTAAATCAGCAACTTTTTAATTTAATAATTAAGTAAACGCCATAAAAGATCAATGAATTGATTTAACATGGGGACATCCATGCGGAAGTGTGTTAGACACCCAACAGTACCCAGCTCTCAATACACAGTTTCTCTCTCTTATTTAATGATAAAAAACATTGATATTTTATTGCTTTTACTTAATTATTAAATTTAAAAGTTGCTGATCTAAAAAAAAATTAGAAATAATAATAAAAAATTACCTGAAAAAAGGGTGTATTGGTTAAATTTTCCAGGGTTGTATTATCAACATAGATGAGTGCAATTCATTTTATTTAGCATACTATGATTAAATAGCAGAAACTGGACAAAGAAGTTACATATGCTTGCTAGCATAATCTGATGCAGCAGGGTGTTCCAGAGACAGCATTCATTGAGGCCTCTTTAATTGTGTTCCAGAAAGGCAGTCAATAAGTTCCTCATAGACAGTCACTCTTAATGTCCCTCATTGTTGTATGAGGCCTTGTCAAAACCCATTATTGTCACCCACTAGTCAATTGAGCATGGATGATTGCCTTTGATGTCAACTTTTATAAGATATTCTGGAGTCGTTTTGCACTTACAAGTGGTGTGGTTACACTGTAGGCATTGAGAATATAGTTCAAGTTAATGAACAATTTGATATATATTATATAGCTCATTATAACTATTTTAAATATTTTTAATTTTACATGTTTTTACACATGTACGTATTTTGATTATGGTTAAGCATGCCCCTCTATATAACAAAGCCAAATTGCATGCTTTGGTTGATGGTTGCATCAGATGATGGAATACATTGCAGTCTAATATCAATTCTGATCAAATTATAATAGTCAAAAAGCATGCTTGGAAGGAGATTGAAGACAAAGCCAATGCCATGAATTGGTTGATCCCTGAAGGAAAATTCAAGTAGAATGATCAAATGTGAAAAACGCGTGCAAGAAATTCATGGGCAATGTCATTGTGGTTCCCAAATTAATAAGAAGCTAGAAGCAAAAATCTACAGTCTGCTGACTGTTGAAGAGATTAACAGTATTGAAGGAGTAAAGACTCTTGGTTTTGGCTCTGTTTAGGTCTGTCCCATGGAAACAGACATGGATGCTTCCAATTTAGCCTGTTCCTCTTTGGCACCTTCTGCATCTACTCCCCTTGGACTCAATTATTGTTCTCTTCTTTGTTCTCCAAAGTCAGCACCCCAGAAGAAGTCACACAATTCAATTTCATCAGCAGAGTCAGATATCCAGAAGAAAAATTTGGCCCTATAAAATTCTAATCTACATCTTCAAGCAAAATCTTGCAACTTAATCAGAAAAAGTATTACACTCTAAAATTAGCCCAGATGAAGAGTCCTGTGCTAAACTATCTTTACTAAGATTTGTAACTTGTAGTATGCATAATATATAGTACTATATAATATGTTTATTGAGAGACAATTTATGTTAGATACCTCTTAGTTATGTTTTATTAAATATGGTGCTCATCAATTATATATGGTCATATTAACATAGTCTCAATTATTGTGTTTATTTTATTTATGTATAATTAGTTGTAAATATTTAAAGATATGCTGTCATATAATTTTACTCTGCATATTTACTGATATAAATATTTTGTTTATAAAGTTAATAAATATGCATACATTTTTTGGTTTCATTTTTAAAAGGTTATTTCAATGTATGTGTTATAATTATATATAATGAATATGTTAAAACTTATAATACATCTATTATTTTGTTTACACAACTAGTTATTTTAATTACATGAATTATAAAATTATATATTTCAAAATCTAATTATAAGGTTTTTATTATAATTAAGAAACAGTTCTTTAATTAAAAAATATATCTTAACTATATTTCATATTTGATTATTCCAACTAAATAAATCAATTATATATTTTAGAAGTTTGAATAATATAGCAATATCTATAATAGTTGGGGGTGATAATTATAGTTTTTAAGGGCTCAGAAATTATAGATATTATTCTTGTTCGAAATTTATAATTTACTATTAACGTTTTACAATACAGTTATTTTATTTTTTAATATATTATTTAAATTACAAATTAATTTTAAAATTATAATTTCAATTATATAAAGAATATACAGCAAAAAGACAGAGTGTATATAGTAATGTGTACATATATACATTTGAAGGCCATGCTATCAATCTTTGATATTAATTGATGCATTTAAAGTTTCACCCTTGAAAAGTATTATTAAGACAAGATTTGTTGTTTTTAGAAATTTTACTTTTCTAAAATATTTTAATTTTTTAAATTAATTTTTAGCATGGTCTCCTGGTTCAGAAAATGTATAGTTTGTGTATGCGCAATTTCAAGTCACAAAAAGTTGATTCAAGCCAGGTGTGAGAGTGGCTTACAATTGTCATATTCAGTTATTTTTTATGACTTTGTGTATATACAGTATATTTTTACAGTATATTTCAATTGTTTTTTGCACTATCACATAAATTCAGAAAATCTTTTCAATTAATTGGACATATTAGTTCATGATCCCAATTAGTGGGTACACCAATTATTTTTCGAAATACTCAAAATATACTTGAATTTAAAAAAAGCAGCCATCAAGATAGAAGCAATCATTGAATTAGAGGTACCTGTAATTATACCATAAAGTGTGGTCTCATACTTCTGAACATAGTATCTTAAAAATGTAATGTAGAAGTACTTTGAATATTTTTCTTAATTTCAACATTGTAAAATGTTAGCCATTAAAAAATCAGGGGAAAAATATTATCAAAAGGAGGTCTTCAAAAATGTAATCTATTTGATTCACCATGTCTACTACATATTATATCAAATAATACCTTAGTTGCCTAATACCTAAGTCTATATAAAACACACTACCTATATCTATTTCTATAATTTCTACTTTATAAAATTTAGAGATTTTAAATTTATTGACGATTGGACATTGAATTTAGTTTCGCCAATCTTATTGGTTTGTAAAGTACAATTTATAGATTGTACATAGAATTTAGCTTCGCCTGTCTTATTGATTAGTTTATTAGATACCTAAATTAATTTATTGCTAAATACCTATTATACACTGCATCTTTATTGATAAACATGCAATGACAAAGAAGGGTAACATTTATACAGGCTGTGTGAGCAACTTATAGCAATGATATAAAGTCTGTTCAAAGGTATCCCGTTCATGTTGTGATAGGTGTCATAGTTTTATATGCCCTACACATAGGATAGTTGTAAAATCAGCTGTGTGCCCAGATTGCTAGCGATGGAAGACAATAGGTACCTAATTCACTTTCCAAAATATTTAATGTTACTAAACTTTTTCTTGTTTATTTACATACATATTATACATTGTAACATTTTGATACACATTGGCCAACAAGGAGATTTTGATGGCCCTTTATTCCTGTTTGTATAATAATATATTTTTTTATTGTGAAATAGAGACTTAACTTATTAATCTTCATGGATTTAGTATCAGAAATTCGTACATTATTTATTTGGCAATTCACAGGACTTTAAATTAAATTTGTAACAGAATTTTACATATTGGCTCGATGAGGTTAAGAGACATTTGTTTAATTTTTGGTTAATGGCTATTATTCTTTGTTAAATTTTTCATAATTACATATTTCGTAATTACATATAATATTATTGTGTTATTATAGAAATAAAATTGTACAGATAGTAAAATGGATGTGAATTTAAATATTTCATTTGCATTCATCAAAATGTATATTTAGAAAGAAAAAATATATATTTCCTCTATGATCACATCTCTACTATATTATTGAACTACCAACATAATTATTGAGCCCACTGTACCGTTTTCTAACCAAATTTTTAAGAGGAAAACATGTATATATATATGTTAAATAAGAATGATTGGGTACATGAAAAAGTATATTCCAGACCTGCCAACCATTATGGTTTTCCCATGACAATCATGGTTTTTGAGGTTGTCATGAGAATGTTTTTAGTGTCATGGTTGTCATAATTGTTAATTCTAAAAAAATAGTATTACTATTTTCAGTTTATTGTTGTTTTTGGCACAAAAATTTACACAATAGGATTTTTTTGCACTCTTGCATTTATGAATGGCATCACTTGTCGTTTTTTTAATGTATATAGTCTTCTTTTCGAAATTACTTTATTTATATATGCGAAATTATGCACATAATTAAATTGCTACTATATATGTACCTAATAAACATATTTATTATTTTGATCTGTTCTGACTCTATGTCTAACAAATCTTAGCACCTTGCTTATTATATATCTACACATGATTTGTAATCCATACCTGGTTTTATTTCATCATTTAGCTTGATAATGTGTATAAACTCACACAAAACGTTGTGCTGAATATTATGCACAATAAAATCTATTACATAATTAAATAACATATTCTCTTTGTTTTTATTTTTTGGATTACACCAAAAATCAATTTTACATGTTTTGTAGATTTATGTATACCTACTACACAGAATATATTTACCTTAATAATTTAACATTCCTAGTTGTAATCAAATAGTGTATTTTTTAAATTTTAGGTTGATAATATATACTTATTTTAACTATAAGACCGGTTTTGTATAATATCTATCAAATAATTTAAATGTCTTGGTAATCAGAAAACAAGATGACCAAAATCATGCCTGAGTTTCTCAAACAAAATGGTATATGTTAAATACTCCATAAATCTTTATTATAATATTTATACATAAAGCTTCCAAAAATAACCTCAAAATGTTTTTTGTGTTGAATTACACTTCAATGGTTTGTTTTGCTTGTATTGGGTCCAAGCTGCCAAAATATCATGGTTTCTACTGTACTAGGTTGGCAGGTCTGATATTCATATGTTTATTATTAGAAAGCAAATAGAAATGCAGAAATTACAAAATGTTCATTGTACATAAAATCTGTATTAAACTTGAAAAAAACTGCACAAAATGTTTTCACAATAATATTATTTCTTGTTCAGACTATTCAGCAACCTGGAAAATAAATTTAAATAATGTAATAAAACTTTTAACATAAGATGTTGAACAAAAATTATACCTGCATTTTAATAACTTTTCAATCACAATTTAAGCCAGCATCTATGCATTTTAAGCAATCCTCCTTTTTAGGTACTCTGTTTTGTTTAAAGCAATCCATCCAGTAAATAATTTTTTAAAATCTCATTAGCAGTCCAAAAAATGTGAATTACTTTATATAATTAAAAGGGACTAATAAGGTTAATTACAATAATATGCAAAGACATGTCTTCCCAAATAATAATAAGTTAGTTAATATAAATAAGAGGTAATTATAAATGATCATAGCTTGTTTAATAATTAGTTCAAGTTGACCAAATTCAGGGTTTGTACAAAGTCTGGAGAAGTCTTTAATTTTTAAAATGTGTTTTCCAGACTAGAAAAGTATGAGAAAGAAGTTTTTTATGAAATGTCTGGAAAAGGGGGCTTTTTAAAAAATGTGGATATAAGGCTTTTTAACAATTAATCTACACAATTGTTTTCTCAATTTTATTTGCAGTTTATCAAAAATTTAATCAACTTTGAATTGAATATTTCTTATGATGTGTAATTTTAGATGCTTAGATGGAAAGGGACACTATATATAAATGATGACTTATTAGAATAAATAAGTCATACACTTATTTGTTATCACTCAAATAGTTATAAGAGGGGGCTTCAATAAGTAAGCGGACTCCATATGAAAGCAGATTCCCACATATATAATCTATGCATTTTTATTAACTATAGAAACATCTAAGATATATGTGGAAATTTCATGTTGATACTTCTATTGACCGCTTCACAAATTGAATTGGAAAATTAAAAGTCAGGCACAGAAATATTTAAAGAGTAATTAAGCTTATTTACTGCAAAATTATTCTGACTAATGATTGACCACTATTGTGCAATGATTTACTACGATTATAAAGCTGGTTTACTCCTCGAGGTAGCCTGCAGAGACTACATGTCAAGAAGATACTCTGGGGCACACGATTTCAGACACCAGAAGAAGCTGTTGCCCGATTCATCCAACAAGTTGTCCACATTTCACCTGATGAATGGTCAGAATGCTTCGACAATTGGTTCCAGAGGATGCAAAAGTGCATCGACTGCAAGGGAAAGTATTTTGAAAAGCTGTAAGGTTCTATAGATGTTCTTGTGTTTATATTAACTATTTACCAAGGCACTAAATCTTTGTTTTTTAATGTCAATAAATAATTATGAACTTTTAATATTAGAAAATTGTTGTTTTTAGTCAGAACATAACCAATTTTTAAATTTCTTGACTTTTAATTTTTCGAATTGTGAAGTAGTTCATAGAAGTATCAACATTAAATTTTCACATGTTTCTATAGTTAATAAAATCGCATAGATTATATGTGTCAGAATCTGCTTTAATATTGAGTCTGCTTACTTATTGAAGCCCCCTCATATATAACATTTTTTAAGCATAAATATAATCTTGTAATAATGTTTTTAATTATGACACTTATTTTTAAGGAAACAATGCTGCTACAACTGGCAATTAATTTTAAATGCCTATTCAAATAAAAATTAATTGTGAAAATATTAGTGGTGTTTATATATATTTTTATATTAATAATTAATTTAATTTCCACATAATATAAATTATATAAAGATAAATCTATAATTTTATTTATTTATTTAAAACATTATTTAGGGTTATTAAAATTGTAAGTAATAAGTTGTATTAATAAGTCAACAAGTAATGCAATTCAAAGTTTGTTTGTTCTGTAAATATTTTCTCATGTGGACATTTTCTATTAGAATCATTATAATTGTATACATTTTATAAAATAATTATGTATATTAATAGTATAAAAATATAGAAAAATTATAAATATAAAAGTCTTTCTTAGGACTAAAATATACATTTTAAAGTTTATTGTTTTATTAAAATTTATAATTATTATTAAATTTTTTTATTAAATAATTAAAAAAAACTATCTATCAGATTTATTATCATGACTACTTGCTTATTTTTTTAGAATTATAATTTTGTTTAAATAAGTACATTTTAAAATTTAACTCAACCTTAATTCTATTTATAAAGTAAACTTTTTAAATTTTTTAAAAGTTTATATTTCAGAGTATTTCAATTTTAAAAATTAAATTTGGTCACATTACTTAAATCTATTTTTTAAAGTATATATTTAGCTTAGCATTCTATATATAGAAAACAGACAGACAGTAAGACTTCTGTGTTAATTACAGTGGCCATTTCTGTTAATGTTATATTTCTGCTCAATTATCCTTTGATTTTTTGTTTTATTATTAATATACTTATTTATATAAGGAGTGATATGGGTGAGATGCAAAAATCCTGAAATGACATCTTCTTGAAAAAGCTAGTTACAGACATGTACCATAACACCATTTAGATTAAGCCACTACTGGATGCTACTCTAATATGTTTATTATTTTATTCTAGCTATTTGTGACAATATAACAACAATTCTAATCATATATATTATTTATTCCATAATTTTTTTAATGAAATGTATTGTAATGTTTATTTAATAATTTTCCTTTTTTTGTAAATAGATACCCACTAAAAATGCTTCATCATTCTTAATTAATACAATTTTTTTACAAATAGTTTGATTTTCAAATATTATTTTGAAACTTAAATTTGTAGATATTGTGAATTATATGTGTATAATTGTATGAAGTCACCTCTTTATGATTGCTTACTAACATTTAATTTTCATTTAATTTTCATTTAATTTTCTTTGCTTATTATGTTCTAATATTTTTCTTTACAGAAAGCAGCACAAATAATTTTTGGCATTGTTGTATCTTTAGCAGTTGCAGTAAGTGCATACATTTAAATCATAAATTATATTGTATATATATTTTTGAACATTTCATTACTTTGTAGATCAACTTTATTCTGAGCATTGTACAAACTGTAAATTCATCATTTAAGACAGGACTTTATCTTATGATGGGATTTAGTTTACTTGGATTTGCTGTAATTGAAATAATTCTAGTGAGTGTTTTCTACTTTTTACCCTGGTACAGTTGTTAAACAAAAGTATTTATTATTTATTTACTATTATTTAAAATGTTTTTTCACTTTTATTTATTTATAATTTGATAATTTACAAAACTAGACATTAATTACTTTATTTATTTTACTTATTTGTTTTATTAGATTTACTTTTATTTTAATATAAAAAAATGGTTTAGAAATAAATCCATTAATGCTATATAGTTGTATGTATGTATCTAATAGTTCATAAAGCTATGCAAAAGTAATGGCCATTATTAATTAATGAATAAAGATTTTATAGATAAAAAACACCCCCAATATTTCTAGCCCGGTTCTAATGCTTAGGTGTGTTTTTTAGCTATAACATTTGTCTCATTTAAGTGGTTTTATTTTTAAAATATCAAAGGTTTTATACTGTTTATTCGTATTTATAATATAATTTCTGTATTAATAAATAAAAAAAGTATACTTAATTAATCAAACACTATAGTATCTACATTTAGAATGGTGATACATTGTGACTTTCTTAGAGATGTTCTCCATTTTCAGGTAGCATTTAAATTCATAAATAGGTTCTACTGCACAATGACATATATATTATAATGTAGTACATTAAAATAAAGTACACAGTATATTCCATGATAATAAGTATTTGATAAGTACTATTAGATTGTGTAGATAGGTAGACAAGGACAAAACAGCACTCCCCATCGCCGATTATGTTTTGTAGTATATTTGAAACTTTTGATTTAGTATGGCTTTTGTTATATCATATTTATGTTGACATGGTTTCTATGGGTTATAAAATTATTATTACAATCTTTGTTTATTTTATAATTATCCAAGAAAAAAGAGAGACAATTGTAGTCAGTTCATGCTGGAAGTTTAAATAAAAATGACTTTTTTTAATCAATTTATCCCATTAAAAATCAGCGAATTGTATCAATTCAAAATTAATGGATATGATATTTTTATCTATCTAATGTTGTACTTTTTGTCCCATAGTTTCAAGCTATAGATTTTAAAATAAAGTAGAATATGACATATATAACTTACACTCTCGCTTCGTTATATTATTCAATTTCTTCAATTATAATCATCTTAAAATATGCGGAAGTACATGTTTTCGTAATTTTATAGTTTATATAGGCAAGACCATTTTAACAATGTGTTTTTTGAGTATGTCACCACTTACTTGGTAAAACTTTAAAAATGCTTAAATAAATTTGATGGTTAAATTGGAAATTTAGAGTGTGGTGTAGTTTGATTTAATAAGTTAATTTTTCCATTTATTTAAAACGGCATAAAGCTTTTTCCCTGCTGATTCTCATAATTTGTTTATAGCAATAGGGGGTCTATGTTGTATTAGATTAATTGAGGAGGTTTACTGTTTCAGTGAGACCTCTTTCAAATTGCGGACATTTAAGAATATTGCTATTACTATTAGTTGTATTTATAATTGTTTATATATAATTTATAACATTTCTTAGTATAGTGCATGTCTAAAAGTTAAATACATTTTTTAAATATCAAAATGCAAAACTTACACTGGTTAAAGTATAATATTTTGTTGTTAGTATACATAATATAGTATATTAATTCAATTTCTTTAAAATGATATCTGCATCATTATTTATTATTTTATTTTTAAAAATTACTTTTTTAGATTGTATTTCTTCGGCATGGTGATATTTCTCCTGGAAAAATTTGGTTCGTCTATACCGTCGGTGCCTGCATCATTTTAGAGTCCATATTTCTTGATATTCTTTTATTTCATTGAGCAATTTTATTAGTGATAGGGACATTCTGTTATTATAACCTTTTCTGCCTTTGGCTTTACACAAAATAATTATGTGACCATGTTTATCATAGGCTAATTTTTAAATTGTTACATATCACTGACATCTTTTAGTATATTGATTTTTTTTTAATTTTGTACTATTGTATGAACTATATTTTATACTATTTTGGTTAAAGGATATTCCTACTTATTTATTGCTACTAATTATTTTTTTATTGTCAGTTTGTTTTTGTGCTTCTTAAATGTATATGTATGCAGTTTTGTAAAGGAATTGTGGTAGAATAAATTTAATTATACAATGAATATATATAAATACATGTTAAATTTCCGATTTTGTATATTAAAGGTTCAATTCTTGTCAGTAATAATTCAATATAACATATAGTAAAATAGTTTTCTTTGTCAACAATACTTATAAAAAATATTTTAATAGTATGAAGGTAAGATGTCAAACATAATCTGTGTTGTTACTGTTTTCTCATCAGCCCATGTTGCTCTTCAGACCATAGAGTGCAAATACTATATTATTAAGTCGCTGATATATGGAAAATCTGCCAAATTAAGGATGACATCTTTGTTTTCTTTAAATGCCATGAATCTTCGTATTGGAACTCATCTACGATATAGTCACTTTTGTATCGATCGGTTGAGTAGGAACATGTTATTTGTATATAGGCCTACAGTTTTAAGTAGTATATAGCAATATATTAGATAATGTCTGTATATATAGGCCTATACTATATATTGGGCTTGCTAAATTCATTTTGCTATTTTACTTAGGATACGTCATAACTTGATGTTTTAGAATTCTCTCTTTTATTTGCAGACACTATATATATGTAGTTAAAATATGCCATAATTGTTATATGTACGCAAATAGCTCAAACTATAGAAAATGACTTAATATTTTAATGAAGTAATAATTAGCCAAGGAATTTAACATTACTAACATGTACACGTTTTCATTAAAACTAATCCGGTCACATAGGTGTGTATCCTACTAGGCATCATGAAAGTGCATTTTGTAATAATGAAATAATAATACGTCTTTAAATTCTGTTTTGAAATATTGTTAAAAGTAAATAAACTAATATGACCTATTTTTTCTGAGTTAAAAGTTTGCATTGGAATAGTAATATAAATTAATAATTCAAATAAGTCAGCTTTTAAATTAACGGATATAACAACAACAGGATAACTTTCTTTAATATTTCATCCGTGAAGGGGGGCTATAACAATTATTTCTTCAGATAAGTGATGTTTTTTATTGATCGATTGAAATGTATGATCCTGATTGTTTTACTCAGTGGCTAAAATATTTTTATCTAACTAAAATAGTTTAACATACCAGAGAAAATGGTGTTTTATTTGAAATATTTTATACCTACCCCTGAGTTTTCTTTCTTGCCTATGATATTAGAAGCTAAAACTTGCAACATTAATAGAAAAAAATTATTTATCGTAAAATATATATACATTGAAGTTGAATAATAAAATTAATTATTAAAATAAAACTCAAATAGAATTTAAACTGGTTATATCATATTTATACCTATGTAGTATAATAATAATACAATTATCAGATATATAATAATTAGATGCCAAAGGTCAATTGGTTTCATTGATTAAAAGTTATTAGCATGTAGGCTAATAGCATGTAAGGTTATTTTCCCACTATAGTTTTCCTAATCTGGAGTTTATGACGTAGTCAAACACAATTAAATGTTCGTTGCCTTTTTTTTATTAAAACATCATAGATAAAATCCGTATGCAGCTATTATATTAGGTATATAGATTTATTTACAGCTTATATATTTTGCAAATATTTTATTATAGCTGCCCTATTAATATACATCAATCTATTTATAAAACATATAGGCCATACTTATCACTATAAGTTAACTATTAAATAAACTATTCCAGCTTTTATTAGGAATTACTCATCAATATATTATTGTTTGGAATACTGTAGCTATAGTTGCGCATGTCACATTTCAAGAATAAAGTATACATTTTAAAAAATAAGAGACTTTTATATTTCGTGATAGAAATAAGGAAATAGCCAAATATTGAAAATGTCATAATCACATTAAGTTATTTGCATTCAATGATATTTGTAATATAACATTTTTGTTTGAATTGTCACAAATAATCAGATATAATTCATTATTAAAAACGAGCTAAAAAATGTGCAATCACATATTTCAACATATTCTTAGTCAATATCATAGTAAACTGAAAAATTATATATTATAGCTGATTCATATTAATCCTAATTTTATATATTTTTGGAATTAATATATATATTTACAATAATAAATATAGTAACAATTACTGGAATCAAAAATTAATCATGAAGTAGGCCTAAATCAGTATATTTAATCCAATCATTCAATAGATAGCCATAGGCCTTACTATTTAATAATATATTACTATATAGGGTATAGTCTGCCACATTGTAATATGTATTATATAGGCTGTATCGATGAAATTGAGCGCCTGTGAAAAAAATCTATTGACGAAAACATAGATACATATATAGACAT
>JAUZND010000708.1:0-13960 GCA_034780555.1 Coelogynopora nodosa | reverse complement strand
TATCGCGGACCTACTCAATCTCCGAGTTTGACCTTCAGGCTTTAGCCTGAAAAGCCTGATGGTGGCTACGGCACTGCCATCAACAATATAAATTAAAATTGTATGTATTATAATTTATTTAAACTGTATGTTTATATAATACGATGTATATTATTTGTTTGACATTTTATTATTAATAATAATTTATTATATTATTTGAAAAAATAAAATATTCGTCAAAATATTTATAACTATACCAAATCTTCGATAGAACGAATTACGATGGATAAAATAATATTTCTGTTGTTTTAGATGTTTGGAACGGAATGTGTAAACCGTATATTACTCAATAACAGTATAAGATAACAAATATGTGTACACGGTAAATATCGAGTTATTTATTTAAATAATATGAAATATAACTAGTTTTTAAATAATCGATGTAATAAAATTAAGTATTTCATTAAAAATGTTATTAAAAAATCGACTAGAAAACTAACGATGAAACTTTATACTGCTTGCAAAAAGTTAAGATTTTTATTCATCATTCCTGAAGCTTGCATTACGTTTTTACTCTTGTTAATAGTTCTTTGTATTATTCTTACATAATTCTTTGTAACTTCAGTAATATAAATAATTATAATTTTATAAAATAATGTAATTCCACGTTAAGTTTCGGTTATTTTTTAATTTCTTTGAACTCTTTATTTCAAAAACAAAATTTTTGTATGTACCGTATAATAACTAACACAAACGTATTTAAGTAACAAAACAAACAAAAACAGGTAAAACAAAAGCATTTTTGAAAACTAAAAAATAATTACCCTAAATGACATAATTTCTTGAATTTTTTTAAATTAATCAATTTGTATTATCAATTATTGAATATTGAACGGAGAATTTTCACAATAAAAAGCCACTTAACTAATAAATTATTTTATTAAAATAATTATAGTTGACGTTATTGACTTTGACATGATTAGCAATATCTAATCGATAATATGTTGTCTTGTTTTTACAAATATAAAACAATACAAGAGTGTAATATTGTAAAGTCTGGTTATAAAGATTGTTGAGAAAAAGCCATTATGATTATATAGGAAAGCGGTTTTTGATAACCATTTATTAGCATTTTTATCTCCACTTCATTCGATTTTTTGTCAACTCCATACATTGATGATACATAAAACTGTTTCCCGATTCTAATTTTTAATGTTTGTATTTCCATTACATCCTGAAATACCCCTCTTTGTATTGCCTACACTCCACACTATACCGTCCATCACCAGTGTGTTTTCCAGTGTTGCCATGTGCAACGTACCTGAAATATATCTTTAATTATAGCCAAATATTCTGTAATTGTTTCCACATTTCCTGTTAATTATGATTCAATGTCATGAAACTGAAATAATGAAGATAAAGCGAAAGTAATAAAACATTAAAGTGTTGCTTCAGCGAATAGTGTTGCAAAAGTTAAAGCGAATGTAGAAGAGAAGAAAGAAGTGGATCTTTGCAATATTTTAATCATTTGCTTTTGAAGCGTTTCTCAAAATTTAATATAGTGTTCTTATTGTTTGGTTTCGGTCTGTCTTCGTTAGGATTACAAAAGAAGGAAGTATAGTCATTGTAATATTTATTTCTAACAATCCGTATATATTGAGTGTTCATCTTACCGACCATGACTGGTGTTTACATGGATGACACCCACTCTATGAAGGTGAAAATACTTATTTGTTTTTAGCCATTTACGGGAATCTATTTGTATTACCGCCATTCTCGTGACGAAACTTTAACATGACTTCTAATAGGCAGTACAAAATTCAAGCTCAATAATAATGTTTCATTAAATTGCAAATAGGTATATTTGTTATGGTAATAGATAATATATTCACAAATATATTTTTCTACTGTGAAACGAACCGCTTGCATTATTTGCAATTATTAAATATCTAACTTGAAATGTAAGCACTGCAAGCAATTTCCACAAATTTCGTATCCAATAAAAATGTTCGTATTTACTAGATATTAATTATTATACAAAAAAAATATTTTTTTATATGCAGCATGTTTGGAATTATTAATATATACATAAATGTTGTAACAGATCAAACATTTTTATCATATTGTGAGGTACAATTGTAATTATATGTAATAGATATATATATATATTAATTAATTACTAATTAAAATGTTGTTCACGTACCAAATCAGTCATTGAACTTCTAGAGAATTCAGTATACAGCATTATATATCCTGCCAATTAAGCTAGGAAACCTATGATTGTATAGCTAATGACGAGAAAAATTGGCGATATTATAGACAATGAAAATGATGTCGCTTCATGAAGTTTGACTATGAACTGAACATGAAGCGCTTGCTTGATGAAGCAGCTTCAACATTCATTGCATTATTGCAACATTGCAACATTCATTCATTCCTTCATCATTCATTGCACTTCTAAGACTATTGAGCCAGTCTGATGAATTGGTTTAGTGCTCTTTCCAGGACTCTCAGTAACACCTATATATATATAGCGCGTATATAAGATTATATACATAAAAAATAATATGTAATATCCATTTATATGTAAGCTTTAATTCTATTGGTATCATTCCACGGTTCACTTTGTTTTTTTACTCCTAATAAAAATGTTAACAAGAGAAAGTCTTTTTTAATTATATGTTCCTGATTTTTTTCAGTTTCTTTATTTGTTTGAATTGTTTTTTTAAACTTAGAACTTTATTGGTGAAAATATACGTGAATTTTCTCCAGTATACGACAAAATCTAAAATGATGTCAAACTTTAGTTTATAGAATAGCTTTCGAAAAAACCATAAAATTAGTCTGGAGTTGAAAATAGGGCTATACTGTTTAATGGTATACTTTCAATCCGAGCAATTAGATTAAATGTGCCATCATGCAAAATTAACTCACCATATAGAAAGAAAAGTGATAAATCAGAAATAATAATATATAAATCAAAAGAAAGGGTAACTATATAACAAAGAAAACCGACAAAAAGATACACAAAAGACAAAGGAGAGAAAATTCTATAACTGCAAAAAACAATAATGTAACTTACTAGAATAAACGTAATAAAACAGCAAAAAAAGAGACCAATATCAAAAGTGAAAGGATAATGAGGAATTCCACCAATTTATACTTGTACTTATAACACAGGCCTAGGAGTGATAGGATGTTAAGTCATGCCTGTAGTGGTTATATGTTAATTAAAGCTATCATTCAGGACACAAACTCAAAACGGACCGAAAGTAGAAGCATATTTTAAAGAGATACAGGAGAAAATTTATAAGGTGCGGTGTTAAACCCTCAGTCGTGTGTTTAACCGGTTTGATAGCGCGCTACCGTCACAGTTCTCTTATTCTAAAACTACTGATCAGGATGGTAAAAAAGAATATATAGGTCTCACGCGAGTTTAGCAAAGTATTAAAATTAGGTTTAGAAATAAGTCTATCATTACATTTATACCAATCAGTGTTGTATTCGGTATATGTAACATAATAACCACTTGAAATAGATGAGCCACTCTGGCAAATAACACCAAAAAATATAAATTTTAAAATTATTTATAAAAAGATTGGGTGGACAGTTTTACAGATTCTACCATACCTAGTAACATTAAATCTGTTAATAAGAATGGCTATAGGGTAAATAACTGTCATGATGGAATGAGAAGCATTTATATTACAGGATGTTGGCAGAGTTTAGTTAAAGAAGTATCTGTTGGCCAAGAGATAGAGTGTTGTATATTAAAAGAATTAATAGAGATATTATAAAAAGGTTCAAAGCAGTTGCGAAGTATGATGAGAAGATTTACAGATTGAGAATGTTTTAAACATTCCAGAAAATGTAGACTTGATGGATGGTATGATGTCATTATCATTCTATTGCAAGCCACAAAGATAAATAAAAGCTTCACGAACATTTTGTTGCTCGTGGTTGTTACAAAGAGGAACCAGATTGACCAAGTAGCTTCTTAGTTCTTTGAAAGATTCCATTATTTTGTCAAAAATAATTTCATTACATAAAGAATTTAAAAAAGTATAAACATTTTAGCATTGCCATTAAAAGTAAAAACTGCATATAGTGAAACTAATTATTTGAATTAAACTATCAAGATAACAGGAGTTACAAAGAATTAGTAAAACTTATTGATTTAATAATAGGACAAAAATTATTATTAGCTGAATGTTTAAGAATTGTTTGAGAATGATCATGATAGTAACTATCAACATCATAGTTAATACAGGCATTAATAAAAGTCTGATTTATCAAATTATATTTGTAAACTAAATGAGAATTCTTATTGCAATAAAAAAATTGTTTTTTGACTAAAATCTTATAATCAAAACCACGCTACATTAATTTATTGTAAAGCATAATAAATCAGAAACCAAAATAACTGAAAAGGGCACAAATCTTAGCAAATCTGATCAATTTACTATAAAAACAAGTATAGACAATATTATAATGAATATTACTATCTGGCAAGGGAAAAGAAACAACTTCAAAATCAAAATCATCTACATTATGATAAATTTTTGTAACAAATCTACTATTAACAATATTAACCTCAATATCAAGAAAGGTATCTTGAAAACTAATAGAACTACACTTTGTTCTAGTATTAATACTTTAGGATATACATTTTTAGAAAGAGATGAGAAATTATGAATGTTGGGAGTAACAATATCATCAATGTATCTAAAATATATATATATCGTTGATGAGCAAGAGAAGGATGGGATTTTTTTTATTTCGAAATGAAACCGAACTCTTTCCATAAAAAATAGAGGTCTGCAATGAGAGGGCTTGCATTTTTCCCATGGGAATGCCTTTAATTTGTTTGAAGTTATAAAGACCAAATTTAACAAAAATGTTGAAAAGAATAAACTCAACAGCAATAAAAAAGATCAGCTTTAACAAAAATATAAATAATTACTTTATGTCTCAACAGCTGAGCACCAGAAGGCTTTTTTAGTGAACATATATCAATGGCAATATAAAGATGTTCAGAATGGTCGAACATTTTAATTACTAATTTAGAAAGTTTTAAATTAATTTCTTTGAGTGGCAGGTTAGTATTATAGGGAGGACTAAAATTAAAGGTTGAAAAAGAAGTAGCTGGAGTATCTTTCATTTTACTTATAAATTCAATATAATTATCTATATTCCATCATTGACTATTAGTGACCGCATCTAATGGCTTTTGATACATTTAAGAGCTAGATAAAAATTGGAGGCTAATTGAGTAGTGGAAAAATTGGAAGCAACACTAATAAACATTGGATTGGAAAGGATTTTAGTCCAGTATAGATTGGGTATATTGACATCATTTTTAAGTATATTATCAAAGGTGTCTTTATAAAACATGGTTACTGATTATGACAGTTGTAGGTTGGGATAAAATACAACGATAATGATGTTCAGTATACCTGTTTCATTTTAACGTTATTAATTCGCATATGTTATATTTTATATTAGTGTATAAAAATGATATATTAAAATAATTGTTGAAAAAGATAATCATTAAAAGTTAAATAGAAAAAGTACAAAAAAACAGAAAAAACCGTAAGACTTCTGACAGTATTCGTTAACACATGTCCGCCAAGTAAGAGACATCCGTCTATCTTATTAGAAAGGGTAGAAATTGTGCTTCTCTCTCACATGTGTAAGATAACATATATGCAACATTCATTATAATCAATGTTTAACTTTTACACTACAATCGCCTTTGGTTGGCTATACCTATTGAATTTAGAGGGATATAGAGGCTTATATAGGCTGTTTTAGTGGATAGCTGATAATCTATAACACCACATTAAGGTGTTAAGTTAAGTTATCACTAAAAAATCTTAGTTTTATCTCCCCCTATATTCAATATAATGCCATTTTAGCCAACCAAAGGTGATCGCAGTGTAAAAGGCAACCTGAAAGGCATCAACCAATTTTTAAAACTCTCATTAAGAGTTAAATATAGCGGATGGATCCTTTCTAAATATTGGTGTAGCTTTTATAATTATTTACCTTCAACAGTTGTACGTGTTTGATTGATAAATTTACAATATTTATGCTTTTGTGTCTGTCGGTATCACCCACATTATTAAATACAACATATTTTTAAAACTGTTTTATCATAAATTGTTTTATCAAATAAATTAAATTTGATTTTAATATGTTATATAAATTGATTATAAATTAATTGATTCGTAAAAACTTCTTGCAAAATCTTTGTTTAAATATCTAATAATACTACATTTTAGATATTTGTAATAAAATTATATATAATATTATGTTATGTAAATGTTTTAAAATTATAAAATATGTGTGCATACTAAGTTATAATATAAATAATATGTTTATATTGATTGTAACCTAATCATTATTTAAGTAAAAGTAAGTGAAAAGTACGTATTTTAAGTGTTTATTGATTTGTATGACAATCATAGATTTGATAGTATTAGTGAAGAAAAGTTTACAAAGAAAATAAGAGATAAATGACAACTCAGAAGATACATTAAATCTCAAAAGTTGGAAATAGTCCAAAGGGAATAATGCAACACAAAAAACACAAAATGAAGGGTTGTTTGCTTCTCGTATTAGATGATACAGAAGGACTAAGGTATTTTTTCAAGATACCTGGGAGGATCTGACTTTTGTGATGTCAGAGAAGTATTGCTTATTGAGATGTTCTGAGCGATGTTGGAGATAGGAAAGCTTTTATGTCCTGATAGTGCGGTAAGAAAGTTAGGAGAAATTATTTTTTAATCTCTATGGTTGCTGCCTGTGTTTTGTTCTAACACGCGTGCCACACGGAACATATATTTCAGCACGTTTCTGATCATTGTTATGAACAGGTGATGATTTCAATAAATGGTAGATTTCGCCTTTCAACTTGATGAAATGTATCCGGTGTTTTGCTTTTAAGGCATACGTAGTATACGTTATTATAGTATAGAGCTTATTTGAAATCTTAAGTAGTTTGGTTGAAAAGATTATAAAAATCTGCGATATGGACGGGGGGGAATACGGGATAAGATTCCTTTGTTTTATACAAACCTTTGAGGAGCTGTTAATCGTCGTAAATAAAAATAACAATACAGGGTGGCCCAGAAGTCACGACCACACTTTTACACTTTTAAAATTATCAATTTTCAACAACAAAAACATTTAATTATCAATCAATACTGAATTAAATGGTTATATGGTTCAAGAACTTGTTCATCAAGAGCCTTATACCTCATCTCGACGGTTGTCTTTTGAATTTGCCATATCAACAACTAGTGTACAGCGCATTCTTCATCAACTGGGTTTAAAAGCTTGGCATCCACGATTAGTTCAACATTTTAATGATGACGATTTTGACCGCCGCCTAGAATTCTGTGAACAATTTCAAGAGGGGCTGGTAAATAAATTTATCATTTTTAATGATGAAGCCCGTTTTAAGATCAATGGTCAAGTAAATCGTCACAACTGCATTTACTACAGTGAGGAGAATCCCCATCTTACATTTGGAAAGGCAGTCAACAGCCCGAGTGTCATTGTCTGGGTCGGGATATTTTCCACATCTATAGTTGGTCCATACTTTTTTCCGCAACTTTGAGTGGCCATACATATTTAGAAATGTTTAATGCCTTTGCCTTACCTCGTATTCATCAGCTTTTTAACGATAAAGAGGACATTTTGTGGCAACAGGATGGTGCACCGCCTCATTATTCACTCTCTGTGAGAGAAAGATTAAATAAAAAATTCCCAAATCGTTGGATTTGCAAAAAGGGTTCGATTGAATGGCCTCCGCGCAGTCCAGATTTGTCAACTCTCGACTATTCCGCAAGGGGGATCGTATGAGAACATGTTTATAAAAATGGAATACGAAACATCAATCACCTTAAGCAATGCATTAGTTTTGCCTTCGATAAATGTGATGAAAATCTTTGCAGTGACGATAGGGATTCACTTCCTGGCAGAATTGAAGCTTGTGTCAATGCTCATGGTGAACATTTTGAGAATAAGAGACAGTGAGACAAGAGGCATAGTATATATTGTATTTTATTTTGTATTATATCTCACTTGTAACTAAATATATTTTTGTTAATATGCAAATATTTTAATACTTTTCAAAGTGTGGTCACCCTGTATTTATAATTGCGTGTTATATTGTTATTTATTTTTAACCGAATAAATTTCTCATGCAAATTATAATTATGAATGACATCTTTATTATAAACCTGATGTACAAACAATACAGCTGTATAGAAATATGTATTTCAACTTTACATCAGATTTAAAGATGATAATTTGATTGTCATCTCGTTAGCTTCTTGTTTTAAAACTAATTGATATATTACGCATATGCTATACTGAAACAGAAAATACTTTTGAAGAATATAAGTTTATAAAAATAAATGCTATGCTTTCTCATCTATTAACTCGTGCCGAGCAGGATTTGTGTGACGCATAAGGATATTCAGTTTCTTTATTGCAGCTAGTGTGAGATTAAAATCCCGGCAATAAAAAACAAAAATCATAAAAAACGGTTTACATTACTGAAATATATTACTACGTAATACATACAATGTGTGTATTATTCCTAATTAATTAAAAATTATATCATTCAAACAAGTTCAAATTGACAAAGTAAAATAGGTTTATCATATTATTGCATGTATTATTTAAAATGTATACTATAAATAATATATTGTATGACGCAGGATGTGGAATTATTGTTTTTTAATTATATGCAATATAATTATAATATTTCATTAGCTATATACGTATACTGTCAGAAATAATGATTTACGATTTCATGTTGTTATTATTGTTAGAATTTGGAATTTTCTTTTATTCATATCCATACAAATCATATTATAGTTTCTTTGTTTTTTATATGTATATATATATATAAAGTTATAATTCTACTTTTGTTTATTGCATTTATTAATATATTTACTTGCATTTATGAATTTTTATTAAAAGATTTTGTATCATACTGCTGCCTCAATTTGTTTTAACTTACAATATACAATAGGTACAGAATACATATGTGTTGAATCTAAAAATAATAATGAATTGTAAATTGAAATTATAAATACTAACTTTAAGAGCTTAAAATCTAAATAAATATAATATTATGGTATACATGCAAAATAATTGATGAAGTCACTGATAATCGGATTATTAATTCAAACATGAAAAGTATGACTGGCACTAAACTGGATTAAAACGGAAATTTTTATAGGTACCAGTAGATATATATGTAATGTATTTATTTATAGACAATGTTATACTAATAATTTTGACACGTGTTTATTTCAAAGTGTTGGTGAAATTGGAATCAAGACAATTATGTATAAAAATATTAAATAAATTTCCGTTCTTAATTTTATTTTGAAAATTCATATATAATTCTAAATTTAGAAATCTAGAATAATATACTGAGTGCAGAAATTAAGATTATTAGGAATAAAATTTATTAACATAATAATAATATGATTTATACATTAATCTAATTGAAATTTTTATTTAAATTATTAATTTGGTCTGAAATTGAATTTCACGCCTTACAAATATACTCATATTTGTAATGTAATGCGATAACAAAAAAAATGTTAGACTATTTTTAGATTATATATAATCCAAAAACAGTCTTTAAATATAGAACGTTGGTTAATTTAAGAATATTGAGTTTAAGTATGTAAAGTTGTTAATAAAATGTTATTTGTTTTATTATGAAATTATTTTGTAATTTGGAATATTATGATCTAATTTGTAACTGTTGTCTTATTTAAAATTATATTTAATGGAAAACCTCATCGTTTATAAAATAAAACAATTACGTATATGTTCATTTCTAAAAAAAATTGAATATTTCTACTCAAATAAAAATATGCCAAAATGTAATATTTAAAGTTTCATTACTATACTTTATAACGAGTAAATAAGCTAATCAGTTTAAATATAAGGATTAAATAATATAACTCTTTGCTATATTTCTTTTTAAAATATTTCAATTTTGTTGTCATATTATATTGATGCAATACGGTTCAATACATACTTTTTATCCAGTTTTAACAGCTTTAGATATTACAGAAAACTGCTATTTTGTACCGTACCTATGTATTAGAGTCAAATAGACATTTTGCAATTTTAATCGTGCGATTCTTTGATAACTTGGGGAAGTTTATGTATCGATTGTGTTGAAGCAATTATATTGACAAGTCATGCGAAACAGAACACTTTTACAGATTTATTAGAAAAGATTCACAAGTGATAACGTTAAAAATGACTCATACTTTTGAAATATTTGTTATTCACTACTTTAATTCCCATCAATACAACACTTATTGGGAATAAATGATTAATTATAATTTAATTTCAAAAATTAATATACAATATGTTAGCAAATTGATAAATAATTTATACCATATTATTTTTATGTTATATAGTTTGAATTGTAAAATTTGTTATAAATAATATTTATGGTTTGATGCTAACTCTTTCCTTTTGTTTGACATTTCTAGAGTTTAATCATGAATGTGGGTTTTTCCATTAAACCATCCTGGAATTATTATAAAATGTTGTTTCCTGTTTGACAGACGCTTTGATAATTTCTGGTTCTTCTTTTTTATTTCTGTTTTTATTTGTTTTGTGGTGAAGTTGAGGATTTGAATAAAATGTATTCATTTACTACAATCTATAATCCAGTTATTAATTTTTTGCTATAAAAAATTGTTACAGAATAATAAAATATATATTTAGTTATTTAAAATAATAATTTTTAATTTTAAGATAATACATTTTAATATCTGATTAATAAACAGTGTTTGGTTATAATTTGAGTAAAATAACAAATAAATAAATATGACAGCAAATATTAAACAAAAATTATTATTAAAAAATATTGATAAAAAATTAATATATACCTAGCAAATATAAACATAAAAGCCATAGAGACTACTAGGTTAAAAAATGTAATGCTTGTATTATATCTTATGTACCAACATAACAAATAAACTATTTTTTAACTTGCACGTAGGACCTATGTCACGCTTTAAAGACTATTTTAAGGTGGGCTAAAATTTATGTTTTAAATATATATTTTGTATTATAACTATAAAATGTATTCATAACACTTTCAAATGAATCTAGTTACCTAATTTTTAAATTTAGATAACAGTTATTGTTGGATGTCTTCAATATGATTTGAACCTTTTAATAAATATCTAAATGATATAGAAAATATAGTTTTTTCAATTGTTTTATTATTGTTTATTTTGAGATTTACTTTTTTAGTATATATATATACTATTATGATAGTCATTACACATTACAATGTTTATTAACAATTATATTCATTAAAATTACATACTTTTTTCTATTTAAAAAAATATATAATTCTTCTTTCGCACGTCACGCTTGAAGATAATTTTTATGTGGGCTGTATTTTTATTTTAGATATATATTAATAACATTTTAAATGAATCTAGTTACCTAATTTTTTAATTTAGTTAACAGTTAAAACATTATTGGAAACCTTTAATAATATTTGAACCTTTTTATAAATATATAAATTGAATAGAAATAAAAAAAAATCAATAATTTTCTTGTATTATCATATATTATGAGATTGACAATTCTAGTTTATTTAATAATTCGATAGAAATTGCACATAACAATATCTATTATCAGTTATATTTTCTTTTTCTTTCTACTAAATTAACTTACAAACTAAATAATCCAAATTGCATTATTCAGGGGTGGGGTGTTTATAAATCAAAAATATATAAAGTAGCAAATTGAAATATATTTTTATAATAAACGTGACATGTATGCTCTATGAGTTAGTCAATAATAATCGCTTAAAAAACGATGAATATATAAGATTCAATAAATCGTTTTTTTAGCCAAAAATATGTCAAATTACGCGTTCATACAATAATAGTAATGTAATAATTGATATAATAATAATCATCGCATCTGCACGGAACTGGTTGTGACAGGTCTGCCATGAGGTTGTTGTTTTAATTTTTAAAATGGAAACTATATAATGTAGATATAGCCTATTGTTGACACTGAATAAAGTTTTCTGAATAAAATGGATTTATATAACATGATTTACAACTATTATTAATACTGTATTATACATTTCAGGGGAAATATATGTAGAGAATATGTAGAGAATAGTCGTTCAACTGTTAATATATTTATGAATGTTGGACTATTTTCTGACCTAAATACTAGGTTCAATGAGAATGCGTTATACATATTATGCGTTATGTATATGGTAAGATTTAAGTCTGGTTATAAAATATATCTATATAAATTAAATATATACATATATTGAATGGCACAGTCCTTACTGAGACCAAATAAGCAAATACATACAAATATTGAAAGAGCTAATTAACTACGGCTAAATAACGTTGGCTAATTATTGGCTATAAAAATGGAACGTTTGTTAGAATACACATTGCTCCAAAGCAAATTTATTAAAATTGTAATATATTTTAGTATAATTTTTATCAAAAACACAAGAATATCTAAGAGTCATTTTGAAGTTCATTGGAATTATTTTGTTCTAAAAAAAGTTTTTCTGGGTTGGCCTAAACATCTCAAAAAGTGTTTTTTTTAAATATCATTGATAATTCTAATGATATTATTTGTGGTTGGCATATATGCTCATGACAAACGAATATCTAACAAGTAATTTTGAATTTATTATTTAAATATCATTGATAATTATAATAATATTATTTGTAGTTGCCGCATATGCTCATGACATACGTTTAGATATAAAAGCAACAATGATTGCTACGAAAAAGAGATATTTAAATACATTAAAAAAAAATTCAGTATCTTGCAGAATATTGATTCTTATTATGAAGTATCTAGCTTAAAATAAGGAGAATTTATTTAATAATAACAGGAACGTACTTGATTGATTATAATAATATATTATATATTATATAATTATATATTATATATATATTATATATATATATTATATAATAATCATCTTCCATGACAATTTAATAGACAATTATATTGATTAAAGTTGGTTAAATCTTTAGATTATTTTACTAATTGAAATATGAAGTGAATTTATAGACTGTAATATTTAATCCTCTTCTAAAATTTCCCAGCATATATATATTTTAATATATTTACATGCATAGACATTTTTTGGTGCATAATTAAAATAGTTTTTAAGTTTAAAAATATTTTGTTACATTATAATAGCGAATTTATTGATTGAATATAATTAAACTAATTATTCACGGAAATACACTCATAAATATCTAATTAAACGTCAAATATCATAGCATAACATTCATTTAATAATATAGTAATACTTAACAGTAATATACTAATTGTTAATATTTTTCATTAAATTAAATATTTAACTAATAATTATTATACATTGAATATTCACTAAATGAATCGATATGTAACTACTATAATGGTGTCTCGCTTTGTCTCTATTAAATAAAATATATTATAAGTAGTAAGGGGAAGCTTTATATGACATCATGCAGTAACTCACTTAGTAAAGGAACAAATAACTTTAAAATCGAAAGCAAAAAGCTCCCCCGCTACTTTCGTTTTTTTAAATTTTCTGAAAACCAATCATATTGCATTTAATTTCTTTCTCATTTCTATATAAGGAGGTTGTTTTGTTGTTAATTTTCACTGAAAGCTAAAGAGTTTTCCGTGCCAGCAGGACTGTTTCTCTCTGGTGGGTCGTAAGGACGTCTAACGGAAGGCGTGCGTCGCCGAAAAGCTGGAGGTTGAGGGCTGTTGTTCTGGGACAGTTCTGGAGTGTTCAACTGTGTGGGGGATGCTGGGACAGTGTTTGCAACATGGATCCTTAGTCGAGTCTAGGAGATTTTGATAAGATCTTAGAAGCAGTGAGTGCCCGCTTCTCAGTCTGGCAAGAGTGACTGCCTCCTTTCTATTTAGG
>JAUZND010000707.1:0-13961 GCA_034780555.1 Coelogynopora nodosa | reverse complement strand
GGAGAGCAGACTGAACATACCTGAGTGAGGGAGGAGGAGGAGGAGGGGGTGATGAGCCCTTGTTTTAGAGGGTGCTAATCGCGCCGCCAGGTATATGTTTTCTATTTGGCGCCTAAGTTAAAATTTCACATCGACCCCTTTTTTCGTGAGTAAACTTTAGTTTATACTTATTCGCGTCAAACTTGCTGTGTTGTTGTAATATTCTTGATGAAATTATAGAATATCCTTCACTGGACCATCTGGTATCAGCAATGGATACGCGCTTTACTTGTCTTCTTGAGAGAGCAACATTGGGACAGTTATTCATCTGCAGTTTCACATGTGGACTAATCGGTCAACAGAGCAACCATCGGCCATCACCGAAGCCCTGAAATCACGTGATTCCACCTTTAATTCAAGCATATATATTATTTCGAAGATTTCGTCAACATTCCCTTTAACAAGTTGTGAATACGAGTGCAGTATAAGACGTGTTGAAAACGTATTTGCTATATCCACCATGTGTCAGTCAAAACTAACTTTCGAGGCTTTGATGTACATTAACAGAGGCAAATAATATCACTAAACGAAGGTTGTTCAAGACTTCACTTTGCTAGATGACAGCCCCGAAGAATATTACCAAGCAATGTTCAAGACGAATAAAATTCCCCACTATAACTCTACCCTAACAAATAATGATCCATATTCTGTTTTATGTAAAAAATCGGGGTAAAACTCAAACGCCGGATATTTGACTAAGCTCATTTAGTACTAAAGTGTTGGCCATTTATCAAGAGAACCACTTTATGTAATATGAAATGAAATTATCTGCTGAGTTTCTAGTTGATGCTCAAATTTATTTTCAAAAGGTGTCTCTTGTTTTAAACTCACAGGAAACAATATAAATTTGCAGCTAAAAATGAAAAGGTATCCCCCTAGGCCTTCTGTAAAAAAATGGCTGGATCCGACACAGTATAACTATACAGTATATAAATAATACGTAACGTTATGTCAATTGTGCCTCCATAGGTAGAAGCATGTCTCTAAGAAAGTAGCAACAGGAAAGATGGAGGGGGGAAAGGTCAGTCAGTCAGAAAAAACTTCTCAAATACATTTTTCGGAGAAGAGAAACATCCTGACAAGTTGTCCCAAAACCAGCTTATTTGGCTCGCTGCCAAGTTGTAATATTTTCTCAATTAAACTGCTATTAATTTCCCATTAAAGATGGAGGAGGGAGTCGACATCTGATTGTAGCTGATAGGAGCAGATGCCCGGAACATTCGGGTAATCAAAAGGGGATCTCACATGTCTTTGTAATTCAAAATGGATCACACTACAGGCACGATGGAGGTCCACTGAGAAAGCTTTCTGTTGATGCCAATTGAATGAAATCCCTCAAAGCAAATAATAGACAGACTGTGTCATCAATAATACCACAAGAAATTTGAAGTACGAAATTGAAATTTATAAAACTTGGAAATTATACAGTTTTAGAATGTGGTACATGACTAATTAAATAACTCTAAAACATAATAAAAATGTATTTTCTGTAATAAAAACAAGTATGCTATGAATAAAAGGAACGACGGTTATAGAGGGAAATTCATTTAGCTAAAGAAAACGATAGAATATCCCACTTGGCTATGTGCCAGATTGCTAGAGACGACTTGGCAAGGAGCCAATATTTCTCTTTCCAGATTTATACGTAAGTCTGTATCAGTAGGCTTGCATTTTCGCGTTGCTATAGGAACGATGTAAGTAGACTTCTCCAGCCTTCAGTCTCAGATGGTACAGAATATATATTTTGTAAATGTACTTTGAGAGAGCGAGAGAGAGAGAGAAAGAGAGCGATGGTTACCTACTTATATGAAAGAACTGATTTCTTGCTTGAAATTCTATTGAGAACTAAATGTTAAATTAAACATTTAAATTTGTCTTACAATAATAGCTGAATACAAAAATAGAAGGGCCCAAAGAAATCTTATACCGTCAATAGTTAGATATGTCCCTAGAAATAACCAGGCTGTTGTATTTTAGTACAACAAATACAAAATCTTGGCGTTGAAAGAAGTTGTATATTCAATTTGTTTTAATTGCGTCAGAATTGATTGTTCCTCGCACTGTACGAAATTAGATTTGAATCTTAAATTAAATTATTTAAAGTTAATTCCAAGTAAATAATTATTTGTAATACTAAATGTCAATACCGAAGTTTTCAAAAATGCAATTTAATTTTTTTGACAAAATGATTAAATGTTCTTGAATATCCTGTTTGGTGCACCAGTGTCCTGGAATAGAATTAAGTTTGTAATACTAAATACTTTTCTATAGGTTTGAAAAACTTTGTATAAAATATGTAATTCGAATTCATTAATATAAGATTTTACTCCTTCACATTAAAAAAATATATAAACTATATATTATTGATCAAATACATGGACACCAAAAATTATTTTGAAATAATTAAACCATCAAAACATACAATACAAAAACATTAAATTGAATTGTGTCCCACTGTTGTTTATCCTATAGAACTAAACAACTTAAAACCAATTTTATTCAATTAAACTAATCTAAATATTTATCTCATCAAAATGAAGCATCAGATTGTATGTTATCCAATCAAAATGAAGCATCAGACTAGGTTATCCAATCTAAATGAAGCATCAGACTGTACGTTATCCAATCAAAATGAAGCATCAGACTGTAGGTTATCCAATCAAAATGAAGCATAAGACTGTACGTTATCCAATCAAAATGAAGCATCAGCCTGTATGTTATCCAATCAAAATGAAGAATCAGACTGTACGTTATAATCCAATCTAAATGAAGCATCAGACTGTACGTTATCCAATCTAAATGAAGCATCAGACTGTACGTTATCCAATCAAAATGAAGCATCAGACTGTACGTTATCCAATCAAAATGAAGCATCAGACTGTAGGTTATCCAATCAAAATTAAGCATCAGACTGTGTGCAGGGTTCATACAGAATAATTTTAATACAATTCCAGGACTTTTCCAGGATTTCCAGGAAAAATTATTCAGAATTCCAGGATCCTTTTTGTCAATACTTTTTACAAATAGGTCCTACCACCCTTTATAGCCAGTGCATTTTTAATAAGAATAATGCATTACTTTTAATTTTCATAAAAAAGTTGACTATTAAAATATCAGGTGGTTATACTGAAATGATGAAATATATTTGTAAAAATATATATATATTAGGCAACATAATGAAATTCCAGGACTAAAGTATTTTTGACAAAATTTCAGGATTTCCAGGCCCATTTCTAAATTCCAGGACTTTTCCAGGATTTCCAGGATCCGTATGAACCGTGTGTGTGTTATCCAATCAAAATAAAACACCAGACTGTGTGTTATCCAATCAAAATGAAGCATCAGACTGTGTGCTATCCAATCAAAATGAAACACCAGACTGTGTGTTATCCAATCAAAATGAAACATTTTATATTGAATACAATTGGAATCAACACAGTCTGCACATATTTCACAATAATTTATTTATAAATAGGTAATACACTACACATACCTCTTGTGTGCTCAATTCTTGCATGACATGTGACCTGATGCGCTCGGAAGCTGACGCTGAGAATGTAGGAGTCATGTGCGCTGTCACGCACAAGAAATGTGCCATCAGGCTTGTTGCTTAGCAACTGGTCGGCCTCTTCTGTACTCAAGGGACCCCAGTACCAGCCCATCTGCGTTCGTTCAAGGTAAAAGAGGGAAACTATAATTATAATACATTTATAAAAGGATTAGTGAATTCGGTTGCAGCTAATAATAACGAACTTTTGTCTTATTCAATAAAACTAATTTAAAAGTTACAATATCCAAACTTATATAAGAAATATATAAAATCAAATACTGTATTTTCAATCATTTGGGTTAGGAGCAGTTTCCATTACGTTGATTTTGGTTTGAAATTAAAAATGTTTTAAGAAATAAAAATGATAGAAAATTAGAAGTATAAACGAGGGAAAGAGTAACCATAGCCTAAAATAATTTGAAAAACAGAAAAAAAGAGGAGTGAACATATCTGGTCGAAATATCAACATCGTCACTGCGTGTCTTGGAGAGATATATAAACTATAAGATAAGATATGCAAATCATTACCCCGCGGAGAAAACTATGGGATCACTATTGGGTCCACCAACTTCAAGGAAGCGGACGAACGAACACAGACTTACATATTTCTAAGATTAGACAAACTATCTGGCAGGATTACGGCTGACCTCCGACAGATTAAAGGCCAATATTGTTGTCCTCTGCAGGGTCTAAAACCGAACTGGAAGTTGAAAGCAGACGGATAGAATATCAGGCGCGAGTGTGCGATCAACACAAGGTTTCACTTTTTAACTGAAAATATTTGTGAAATCGACTGTCAGAACTGAAGAGAGAGAGAGACAGAGAGAAGGAGAAACACAACGTGATGCGGTTCCGACAGCCAATCCAGGAATTTCTGCGGTTTGGCATCGTGCCAATTCTGTCCCGCGCCTCTCTTTCGCTCCGTAGAGCGAGTCTTTCTTCTCCGGTGTCTGCTGACTCTGTTCGGGGTATCTTCCTTCCGACACCAGCGTCAGAGAGAAGGCAGAAGAAGAACATTGGTGTTACAGAGCAGGCGCTGATTCTGGGGGTCGAAGAAGGAAGTGGCTTGTGACACAATACACCACTGGAGAGCTGTCTGGTTCCATTCTTAAGAGAACGTATAGGTACCTTGTTCTTTAGCGAACATAATTATGACACCACGCACGACTGTGGAAAGCAAACCGAATGTAACAAGGTTTTCCAGAAACAGCAGCCATTCTTTCTCCCGCAGAATAGAATAAACAAATCAGAGTCTTTTAATTATTATAACATAAAAATAAAATGTAAAACGACGTATCTGCATGTTTCAGAATTTCGAGAAAACGGGTGTTTGTGTTTGGCTTTATCTTTGGAAAATAAACAATTTATTTTAGATTAATCAAACATATTTATATAGATGATATACCAATATATTTATTAATGCTAAAATAATTTTAAAATATTGTTCTCAAGCCACTCTAGCACGTAGCAGACTTCCAATGATTTGACTTCTATTAAAACTTCCTTGAAGATAAGGAGGTCTTCAAAGTCAAATATTTCCTCCTCTGTTCATAAATACCTTTTCACTGTGGACATGGATACTATCACATGCATTTAATGTATGACCTGCGGTAAGAAATCGGATTGTGATTCCCTTCGCTGATATTTCTTTACTTCTAATAACTGCACGCAGTAACATTGTCACCAGTGCCCAAATTCTTATTTCGGACAGTACAGCTATCAACCCAGATAGTGTTTTCCTGGGCATCGTGGTTATGCATAAGAAATGGCCAGAAGCTACAGGTCAACTGAGGTAGATCTTGGCCAGAGAGAGAGAGACAGAGAGAGAGGGAGAGACAGAGAGGTGGGGGTGGACTCACCCTCCTGACTTTCTGCATCCTCTCACGGAAGCTCATCATCCCCGCAGCCGTGGCTTGCTGCTGCTGTTGTTCCGTCGTAAGATCCATGGAGGCCACTCCATCGGCCGGTAGAGAGGAGGAACATGGACAGGCGGGTCCTACCCGGGTTTGTGGGGCCCCCGTCGTTGTGCCCCCCCTGGTGGGAGGTGCCGCCAGGGCGGAGTCGGGACCTGGGAGAGTCCCGCAGCTCACGATGTAGGCAGCCCCACTGGCCTCGTCCTCTCCCTCTCCACTGCAGAGTGAGGACAGACACAGGGCTTGCTTGTGTAACAACACGAAGCGGAGGTCGGCTCTCTTTTAATGTCATATCCTATTAGAGATGTTCATCGACTGTTGGTAATATTCTTAGTCAAAATGCGATTATTTGGACTCTAATGTACATAACTAACATGTATACGCATAAATAACTATCTATATGCATAAACTACAATTTGTATGCATAACCAACAATTTACATGCATAACCAACAATTTACATGCATAACCATCAATTTATATGCATAATCTACAATTTATATGCTTGACTAACATTTATATGCATAACCTACAATTTATATGGTTGACTAACATTTATATGCATAACCTACAATTTATATGCATAAACACCAATTTATATGCATAACTAACAATTTATTATTATATGCATAATCATCAATTTATATGCTTGACTAACATTTATATGCATAACCTACAATTTATATGCTTGACTAACATTTATATGCATAACCTATAATTTATATGGTTGACTAACATTTATATGCATAACCTACAATTTATATGCATAATCATCAATTTATATGCATAACTAACAATTTATTATTATATGCATAAACATCAATTTATATGCATAATCATCAATTTACATGCATAACTAACAATTTATTATTATATGCATAAACATCAATTTATATGCATAATCATCAATTTTTATGCATAACTAACAATTTACATGCATAACCATCAATTTACATGCATAACCAACAATTTACATGCATAACCAACAATTTATATGCATAACCATCAATTTATATGCATAACCAACAATTTATATGGTTGACTAACATTTATATGCATAACCTACAATTTATATGCATAATCATCAATTTATATGCATAATCATCAATGTATATGCATAATCATCAATTTATATGCATAACTAACAATGTATATGCATAACCACTAATTTTTATGCATAACTAACAGTTATATGATACTGAGCCTGATACTACTTTCAAATTAATCTCTTCCCCCTTATTTAAATTATAACACAATAAAACATGTCATGTTCTCATTTAATGGCATGGTAATAGTTCCATTTTTGTTTAATGGATTTGGTAGGCTGTCCATTAAATCCTCAATCCATGTCTGTTTTATATCATTATAAAATGTAGTTACAATATTTGGCAGACGCTTTGATAATTTATAGATTTTTAATTTGATTTGTTACGGTATTTTGAGAAATGGAATGTGGTCACATAATGTGGGTTAACATAATTAAAAAGTCATATTGTATATATGTCGACAAACAATTCGTACCTTGAGTCAAAGACAGTGAAGCGACGACGAACCCTCCCCACACTCAGCGACCGACGATCTCGCTGGAGACGTCTCTGGGAGAGAAGCAGCGGGGTGGTTGTCGTGGAGACGGTAGTTGACTTGTTCTGCTGCTGCAGTCGTGAGGCCGTTCTCAGGGGGGCTTCTGGCGGTGCCATTGCCGCGATAGAGGGAAAGGAAGAGGACTGATGAGGCGGTGGCGTAGGTGGCGGTGGAGGCGGTTGACGACGCCGGCAGAGGTGGTCAGCAGTGGCGGTGTGGGTGGCAGTGGAGGTGGTGCGCAGGAGGGGGGGCGGGGGCAGGAGCGTCATTGAGGAAGAGGTGGAGGTGGAGGGATGGCGGAGCTCGTGTGCTTGATTGGTGTGCCAGGGGATGGTGGGGGGAGTGACTGCGGTGTCTGCTACACAGGGGGAAGAGGGAGGGACACTTGGTTGGTGTGTACTGGACAGGGAGTGTATTGGTGGTACAAATCAACGTTTAAATACAATATTTGTGAAACACGGTGCTTTCTCAAATTTTAGCATCCACTCAATTGTTGGTGAAATGCATTTATTACTACAACCATATTAATTTAAAAAATGTTCTACAAAAATATTAGCAAAACACATTACTCACTCCATGGTATTAGTGAAACACAGTACTCACTCCATTGTATTATTGAAACACAGTACTCACTCCATGGTATTAGTGAAACACAGTACTCACTCCATTGTATTAGTGAAACCCAGTACTCATTCTATGGTATTAGTGAAACACAGTACTCACTCCGTGGTATTAGTGAAACACAGTACTCACCCCATTGTATTAGTGAAACACAGTACTCACTCCATTGTATTAGTGAAACACAGTACTCATTGTATAAGATTAGATGGCGTGCACCAAACTGATAGTGAAACACTTCCATCAAACTGTTAGTGAAGCACTTGCACCAAACTGATAGTGAAACACCTGCACCAAACTGATAGTGAAACAGTTGCACCAAACTGATAGTTAAACACCTGTACAAACTGATAGTGAAACAGTTGCACCAAACTGATAGTAAAACAGTTGCACCAAACTGATAGTGAAACAGTTGCACCAAACTGATAGTGAAACACCTGTACAAACTGATAGTGAAACAGTTGCACCAAACTGATAGTGAAACAGTTGCACCAAACTACTAGTTAAACTTTTGTATACAAATATTACTATTGTATAATTTGTGAAATATTTATACAAAAATGTCAATAAATAAATATAGAAAAGTATCTGCGAAACATTTCATAGAAAAGTCTGACGTTAGCGTGAGTTATACAGAACACTGAATCATTTGTTAGTCAAACTAGAAACATAAAACTAATTTACAGTTGAGTGTGATTTTTACTCATATACTTTATTTTTACTAAACACTACTCATTTGACTAACATATCATTACGTAATCTTTATATAGAAACAAAATACGGGCGAAACGTCGGATTTGAGATTATTTTATTATCGAAATAAAGCTGGTCTTCACTAATTAATTCCATATATTGTTACAGGTAACACACAAACACAATGTACATATATAAACACAAAACCATTTAACAAACACAAATTCATCAGTAGACTCACAGGCGGCACTGGTAATGGGTCGGAACAGTGACGGCACTTTGGTGTGACGAGGTCGCGTGGCAACCAGAGACCAAACGACGGAAGAACTGGTAGACGGCCGATCTGAACTGGGAGAGTTGAGAAGAAGATCACCCGGTCCAAGTGGGCAGGATGTTGACAGTGACTTCACTGGCAGACCTTCTAACCGGGGGAGGGATGTGGGAGATAACGTCACCAATGCAAGACCAATAGAGTCTAGACTAGGTCACAGGTCTAAGGATTCGTATGTTGCCATCTAGCCTCATTTAACCCTACACAAAAGTATTTAATAAAAGATTCGATTAATAAGTATGATATCTATCAATCCGCAAATATGCAGTGATTGATGATTAAATTTTTTCCTGAGCCTTTAAAAGTAACTAAATGCAAAATGAGTGAATGCCGAAAAAGGTACATACATGTTGGAACCGACAATTTCAAGACATACATCGATTTCACTGATTGATAATGATTTACTCAATTAAATATTTACAGTCTAGATTCAGGATTAATCCATATACCGGTGGATATTATACAGAACTTAAAATACTAATTTTAGATGTGTGATAATTTAAATCTAATAAAAAAATTAGGAGTGACATATGAATACTAGTGCAAAGTAGGCGAATAAAGGTATGATAACTAAAGCAATTAAAATATATATCAAATACATACAAACTACTAAAATAAGAAATGTCTATGCTTTTTAAGATTGAATTGAAAACGGGACACATTCCAATAGATAAATGAGTAATAATACACTAAATGTAGGACAATGAGAGACACAAACATGTACTGGTAAACTAAACTGTTGAATGCATCAATATTGTTCTTTTAGAATTGATATTCTGTTATATTCAGCAGAGTGATATTTCGAAAAAAAGAAAACTAGTTTCACATAAAATGGATGCAAATATTTTTACAAATTCGTAAATATTTTTAAAAAATAAGACAAATTTTCTATCTCACCAGTACCATGAGAGGATGAAGCCATTGCCATTCCAGTGAATGAAGATGGGAGAGGAAGGTTTCGCTAAGTTTCATTTTTGTTCCGGGTACATTGACCTTATTGTCAGTAGAAAATGTTGTCTAGATATGGATCCTGAAACAAAAATAGTCATCAAATTATATTTGTTATAGATAGTAATATCAATGAAAGGTAAACAATATCATTACATTTATAAGTTAAATATTTCTTTACTATATTCCAAGGCCACATTTTAAAAAATAATTAAAAAATTAACAAAAATTGTGACCTTGTAATAAACAATTTTTCACATAGTAGTGAACTGGTGTCGGTGAACCCTCACCAGTGACATGAATTAATGGTGGTCATGCCAACCAGACTGTATAAGTGTACATGCCATGGGCCTTACAGTGGACCTCACTTATGGAGTACTTAATATTTGCAAACATTGTCATGATGGAGAACAGATACACAAATTCCCAAAAACGAAAAAATACATATTTACTTATATAATCACCTCTTATCACATGAGTATATCAGTTACTAATAAAAGTATATTACACATTGGAATTCTATCACAGTATACCCTAAAGTAACTTGAAAACTAATATGACTTATAAATAGCAATAAAATATAAAATATGGTAATTAATAACTATGTTTGCAGTATAAATATTTATTAATTATAATGAAAATTTTTATTATGCTAAACATTATTTAATAATATATGCCTAGTACAAAATATTTTATATGTCATTATTATATATTTTTTAAATAATAACAAAGTAACTAAATAATAAAAATGTCAGTATGTAACCTTTACACAATGTTCAATCGCAGAATCAAACTGAGATTTAACTGCAAATTTAATTGCTAATTCAACAATAGATTCAACCAGAGATACAGCCATAGATTCAAACTCAGAATTAAATGATAATTAAAACATTAATTAAAATATCTGAAATTGAATTTACAGTTAAATCTGCTATTGAATCTATGATTGAATTTATAGTTGATTCTAAGTTTAAATCTGGTTAATTTATCAGTTGTATTATGCAGTTAAATTAGCATTTGAGATAGGCATGCACATTATTTTTTTGTTTTAATTAGCAGTTGAATTTGAGAGCAGCTGAATAAGTAGTTGAGTAAGAAGGTGAATTTATTGTAAATTTTTGCAGTTAAATTGGAATTTAAATTGATGTCAGAATAGGCAATTAATTTGTTGAAATTATACTTAAACAGTGACCATTCTTTTTTTTGGGAATTACTAAATTTTTTTGGCATTTCTTTTTATTCTTGTCAAAATCAAAAATTAAGGCAAGCATTAAAATATATAATATTTTATTGCTTTAATGTGTTGTTACAACACTCTGTAACTTATGTAATATTATATATAAAATACTATGTATGGTAATAATAAATGTAACACTGCCAAGAAGCTCTTGGAAAGTAATGCACAGTAAAATATAATAATAGGGATCACTCAGGCATGTGAATGTCAACTAGATGAATATTTGAAAAGTCACTGGTAGTAAAGTGGATAGAAAATGAAAACATGTTCTGTGTAATTTGATTTTTTAGCAGGTGGCTTCCCTCTATTGGCAACAATTTCAATCACATGCAGTTTAATAACATTGCTTGTAATTTTGGCCACATAACAGAGTCTCTTCTTTTCAGGCTGGCCTTGCTTCTTTCATAATTTTTCAATGTCTTCCTCTGATTTCTTGGCTTTTTTATTCATGTCTTAACACTTGTATCATTTTCTGTTTTCCATCCATTTTTTGGAAATCTCCACCTCAGTCTCCTGGGATGACTCACTGACTCAAACAGTGTCTTCATCAATTTACTTTGATTGAGAGTTATTTTGACACTAATAGTCTTCTCCAGATCTTTTCTTTTTATCTTCTTCAGTTTTATAATAATTGTTGGTGATAGTTTGCCCAGGCAATTATAGCAAGCTGGAGAAGTTGAGGTCTAACTGGCAGATTTGGTGTTGTCCAGACTTTTACAGTCAATCACAATTTGGAAATGATACATATTTTAACAGTTTGAAGGTCTACTGAAAATTGTAGTCCAATATGTTATAACACCAGTATCTTTGTTCATGGTTGGTGGAGTGATAATTTCCATAACCATCACCAGGATTTTCCAAAGGGGGTTCATTTTTTAAAAGGGCATACCTAAGATATTATTACCAGAGTGGAAATATTTCATGAAAAGGACATTTATTTATACTAGACCCCTTTACCTATGCAGATGTAATGAAATATTTAGACATATAAAATTAAAATATATCTGTAGAAAAAATTAATATTTAATATATAGAAAAAGGCACCATTATCACAAAAGGATAGAGATTAAAATTAAAAAAAGGAGGGGGGGAAGGTGTTCAAAACCCGTACCGTCTAACTGACAATGGTCATGGTGTCTAGTGTCTGGTAGCCCTGATATTGATTCAATTGGTATTAGACTGGCAAGTTTGTTGCTAATGTTTTGGTCTAACTTTGTAAGTATTTGTTTTTCTGGTTATAAAAACATACAGTACAGAAATTTTATTGCCAAAACAAAGGGGAAAAGATCTTCAATTTATTAACATTTGGTAATAAAAAAGATTTCATTGCAGCAATAGTTTCTATTTGGTCAGTTATACTTAAATCTACAAAAAAAGGAGCTTTGGCATGATACCAAATTGATAATGACTGAGCCACAGAGCCCATCTAGGACTAAAATAATAAAAACAGACAGCAAAAATTGCATAATTTTTTTATGTATTCAGCCTATTTGTCAGGGCATTCAGTGTTATAATAAAATATTAGCATTTTCAGGCATCTGTAGGACTGCTATTATTATAAGTGTGTCTTCAATATACCATGACTTTCAATGACAATAGATTTGATCTTTATTATTATTTTTGTGGATATTTACTATATAATAGAATTTCTTTATACTTTTTACAATCTATCTAATCAAACATTATGCAGGGATAAATATGGTATTTAAAGATAAAAATGGTTTTACCAAGTGCATATATTTAGTCATGATTCAATTTAGTCAAAAACATGTCAATTTAGTCAACAACATTGACTGCAGTCAATTTAGTTTTAATTGTTTGTGTTTATTTGGTTTATTTACTTTTAATTAAATTTAAAAAATTGTGAATTATTCCTGACCTATAATAAGTATGTTTTAACTAATCAAGAACAAGGTACAATTTGACTTGGTCACGATTTGACCTGATAAAATAATTAAATAACTCAATCTAAAAATTTGCTGACTGTTATTCATTTTAAATACTATAATGAAATAACTATATTATATATTTGGAATAGGAAGTATATTTAAAATAATAAAGTTATGCAATTAAAGGTATTTTAATTTGTATACCATAATGAGTAATGATCAAAAATTTTTTGGCATTTAGCCAAATTGAAATATAAATAAAAATTTATTAAAAGCTCGCCTTTGTAACAAATGCAATTTTTATTTATTGATGCATTTTAAGAAATAAACTTTTTATATGCTGCGAATTGACGGTAATGTGACAATATTATATTAAAATTATATAAATAATGATCAATAAAGACAACTAATGGTCACTGTAAGGAATGCAAAAGAAAAACCACAATAAAATTCTAAGTTTATTACAATTAATACAAAATATCCCAGCTTTCACCTTTCACCAAGAAGGCATAATCATAGTGTGAATATTACAAAGTTAATTTAGTTATAAAGTTACAATAATTTTTTTTAAATAATGTTAATAATATATTGTCGAATTATAAACTACATCATATTATTATAATATTTTTTTAATATTTAAAGAATTTTTGTACTGTAATTTTTTGTAGATATCTATTAAATAATTGAAAACATTAATAAAACAGTATCACTCTTTTACAATCAATCATTCAGTCACAAAACGTATTACGCTTTCACAATGAATCACTCAATCACAAAAAGTATCAGTATAAGTTGGCTGAGCATACCCCTGCAAAGTTTGAATACAAAGAGAGAGCTTCTTGGCCTATGAATTGGGTATCTTATATTTACATTATTTTACACAATACATAGATAGAAATCGACATTATCTAAAGTAATAGATATGTTTGTATAATGCTGTACTAAAATGAAGTATTATAACTCTTGAAATGAGAAGGGGAAATCTTCACGATGTATGAAAAGGTAAAAAGGTATATAAATTAAGTTTGATGTTATTTTTGGTTTTGTAATTATATAGGCTTATTATATACATATATACATCAGTATCATAGAGTAATAATAACCAAGAGAGTTCACTTAGCACATTTAAATGTATACATCTATCAAAATTTATAGATAAGGTA